>JAATLQ010034624.1:0-23823 GCA_013421005.1 Heliconius erato x Heliconius himera
AATATAAGCACAAACGACACGGCACTCGTGTTCATTACGTTCTAAGATATTGTCAAGACAACTTGTCATTACAATTCATATTTCAATATTGTGACTACGAGAGTATATGTGTATATAACAAGTGTAAATAAATTTATTGTAAAAGCTGGATTTTGTGTCTGATTTGTTAGTGCGCCTAACATTATTATTAGCTTAAAACTGAGGAACGAAAGTGTCTGAACATTAGTTTTCTAGGTTCCCTTATGTTCCCTGATATTAGCGGGATACAGAGTTAGTAGGAAATAAAAATATGTATAAGACCTGCCTACCGTTGGGCATAACGTGAGGATGAGCTGTATGCGCTACCACCAGTGCGTTAGATAATGTTTTACCCTCCAAAGTTTCGAGGGACACGGGATCTATTCTGAAAAACAAAAAATCTACTAATTATTATTTACAATAGCTATATAAAATATAAAACATATAAATATAATATCTCGAATGTATATCGTGGCCAATCGTAGCGCAGGGGCACAAAGTGCGACTGGTAGGTGAGGCGTTGAGGCGCGACTGGAAAGCGTTAAGTTTGGGGGAAAATATCGAGCAAAGTATCCTAACACTAGGTTCCCTCTGACTACCCTGCTGTATGCGGTACCCCGCACGCTGTATCACCTTCACACTGTACCCAGCGCGACCGAACCCACAACCAGTCGTTTATACAATCACACTTTGTGGCACTGCGCCACGACTGGCCTCAAGTCTGTAGGTAGTATCCTCAAGTAATAAATATATATAAATATTTACATATTAGCACATACGCGGCTTCACGCGCTCAAATTTTTTCTGTATAATAAACCAATTATTTAAAAAAAATACATAAATTGTAGCCGTAATGTTTTATTCTGATGTATAAGCTACATTGTTGTGAAAGTTTCATCTCAATCCGTTCGGGAGTTTTTGCGTGACGAGTGGCAGAAGTCAACGTTGTATTCTAATAATTATAAAAATATAATTACTTATACATTACAGGTACTTCAGTCATTGCATAAATTTGATCTTGAAAAGGATAAACGGAGACCGCGGCGTTGTCTGTTCTCTCCATTGAAAAGTTAAATACTGATGATATCCTGAAAATTTTATTATAAAAAATATTTATAAAAGAATAAACATCGTAGCATTCCTTAGATTTACCGTGCAGATCCCATCTCATTGTGGGTATAAGGGCTTATATTTTTTTAATATGACAATAATTATTTATTTAAAAATAAAAAAAATAGATCAGCTTCACGCTGTATCCAACACACAGCAGGGAACCTAGTGTTAAGATTCCCCGTTCCCCACTTTCCGCCGAATTTTTCAACGCATTGCGTGTTGAGTGGCGGAACTCGACGCCAAGGTTTGCTGTTCAAAGCTCGAAGAAATGAAAATAATAAAAAATGATAATTTATTCACACGAGTGGGGATCGAACCCACAATCGTAGCATTACATTCACACCCTTGTGCTACTGCGCCACGACGGCCACAATTTATTCATTTATTTAGAGGCCAAATAATTTAACTGCGATACGTAATGTAAAGATAAATCTTAAAAAATATTTTCTTTTATCTTTACACTATATCCCGTATCTAGCAGGGCAGTCTATCTGCCCTGCTAGATACTCAGGGAACTCAGTGTTAAGGCACTCCGTTTCCCACTTTCCTCTAGTTTTCGGCACATCGTAACCTTCTCTTCGTAGGATATGCGGAGTCAGCTTAGCTGATCAAATCCGCAATGAAGAGGTACACAGAATGGCAGGTACTAGCGAGGATGTCACGGTGAGAATGAAGAAGAACGTGCTCAGCTGGTGAGCGGTGAGAGAGGTAGGGGGAGACCTCGGTTGACCTTCAAAAACACAGTATCAAAGATACTGGAGGAAGGTCACGTAAAAAGCATGAAGACCCCCCGGAGGGCTTGTATGAAGAGGTTAATGACAGTGGACGAGGCGAAAGAGGTATGTAGAGGCCGCAGCGTTTGGCGCTCCGTTCTCTCTGATTACCTAGCGGGGTAGTCAGAGAGAACGGAGCGAACGTAGGATAAAACGTGAAGTTAGTTTAGTTTCGTTTTTTTTTAGTAAGCTTAGTAACGGAACACAACGTCCCGTTTTGTTTCGTTACCAGAGCGAGGAAATGAAAATCGAACCCACACCGACAACAAAAAATACTAACCTGTCAAATATAGTGCGGCAAGGATCAGGAACAGCCACAGTACCAAATTCCGTAATGACTATACGGTTTGCCGCCATATTCTTCTTATAAGTTTCGGATCGAAGGAACCGGCACTGATACGTGACTCGGCCGGATTTCACGGTGAATCTTAAAAATAGTATTAGCTTCACTGTATATCCCGCTCATAGCGGGAGTAGGCAGAGTGCTAGTGTTAAGTCACTCTGTTCCTCACTTTCCCCCTTAACACTGGTTGGTATGTGCGAGATAAATAGGGAAGCAGAAAAAGTGTTCAATTAGATAACTTTTAATATAAACATTTGATATTTAAAATATATTCCTGAAAATATAAATGGTTACAGTATTGATGAATAAATACATACTAAATTCTTAGATTTTTTTTAAATAAAACATTACATACTTATGTATTAAAGCTAAGCCGTCGAATACGTGCTTGTATTGGGAGGAACCTATTTTGTTACATCCGGGACCGTTCCTCAACAATGTTCCTTGTAGCCATTGCGGTAGTTCACCTGAAAATATAATTTTAGACTTGAACTTGCATCCTCTTAATACTAAAAGTGATGAGTCTTTTTATACATAGTGTAAGGCGATCGACGGGTCATCGGTTATCCATGGTTTCTTGATTAATTGCTTAAGGTAATTAAAATATTTTACCTTATATGCTGTTCCCGTAAAAGGAGCGCTGATACTTCCACCTGTATTACTGTCATTATAAACATGTTTTGTTACTTAATTAGTATAATACATTTATAAATGTAATAGTTAACAAAGAAAAATATTATACAAAATAAATAGAAGGATTCTAAAAGTATCACTTAAAACATTTATTGGTAAATATTACTTTAATATTTGTATCTATCATATTATTGATATAGCGTATGTGAGGGTTACAAGTGTGTAGCTGTAATGCGACGGTTGTGGGTTCGATTTCTACTCGGGGAAATGAGTTATTATTTATTAATATTGTAATTTCCTCGCTCTAACGAGTAACGAGGCGGACAGTTGGCAACAAAAGTGTCTTGTCTCTGCTGTTAACTGTTACTATGTGAGGCTTATAAAACAAATAAAAAGCAATAATATTCAGGCTATTTGACTGTAAAGGCATTAGTTGTGGGTTCGATTACCACTCGAAGAGACGATTAAATTTAAATTGATTTAAATTATTAAAATTTTCCGGCTCTGGTATGTACAATGTATAGTTGACTTCAGCTACTTACATAGTATCTCATATTTTGGTAGAAAAATTAATATGACAATATTTTCTCATTTACCTGTCACTTTACCCTCCAACGGTTGTTCAATTTCCTTTTCACAGTTTCTCATCCAAACACTTATATCGTAATTGGGATACAATTTTTCCGAATCACTCATGTTTATTACTTTTTCCCGCAGTAAAATCTTAATTTAATTAATTACTACGAGATCACACGAAAAATTCTGAAATCCAAAAAAAATATTGTATACAAATGAAACACAATGAAGTATTTATCTAATTTGAAACGATTTAATATAAGAAAATGGTGTTACAATAAGATATTTTAACTTGTAAACAACATGTGGTGTTAAAAGCGCATGCGCTGGAACTAAGAATAGTTTATATCTGTCTCTGTTTTATAAGAGCTCTCCTGCACTCGCTAAAGTAAAATTTGTTTAGGGCTGGAACATATTATGTATTTATGTGCAATTTCTGTTTTATTTTTTTTTGGTTCACGCTGTATCCCGCACATACCCGGGTAGGCAGAGGGAAACAGGGCATTTAGTGTAGAGCATCCCATTTCCATTAGAACACTTTCATTCCCCACTTTCCGCTGAATTCTTGAAGCCGACACCGCTTTGCCCCGCGCTTGCCAAAGCGAAAAAGTTACAATATTAAATATTTCATCCCCCGAGGCCGAGGCGAGAGGCCGGTCGTGGCGCAGCGGCACGAGGTGTGGCTGCAAAACCGACTGGTTGTGGGTTCGATTCCCACTCGAGGAGATGAAATATTTACTTAAATTTATATTTCCATTTCTTCGCTCTGGTATCGAGGTTAAGCGCGGCGTTGAGTTCTGCCACTCAACACGCAATGCCTCCAGAATTCGGCAGAAAGTGGGGAACGGAGTGTCTTAACACTAGGTTCCCTCTGCCTACCCTGCTGTGTGCGGGATACAGCGTGAAGCTAATCATCCCCCGAGTGGGAATCGAACTCAGATATTTATTACATTTTCATTTCTTCACTTTCGTGTTGACGCAAAGAGCGGCATTGGGTTCCGTCACTTATCACGCAATACCTCCAGAATTCGGCAGAAAGTGGGTAACGGAGTGTCTTAACACTGGGTCCTGCTTAACCTGCTTTATGCGGAATAAAGCGTGCAGTTAAAATAAATAGTAGGAAAACTATCTTTTCTTAGTGGCTTCGTCGGCGTGGTTAATAGAAACCAATTAAGTGATATGTGACACTTCACTTGTACTAAGTTCCCGAGATAACATTATTCGCTGGTTTAGTGGGTTACATTAAAACAATTAACGTAATGTGGCTTTTTTTTATATATCTATACAATTTCAAGTAGTTGTTCCTGGGATTAGAGCGCTTAATCAAACAAACTCTTCAGCTAAGTATATAATATTAGAACTGAAAATAATTAATCATATAAATTATAATACAAAGAAAGTGCTCTATTTTTCACTATTTGGCTTAGGTCTTTATATATTATTATCAGTTACGTTATTTAAATATAGATAAACTTTATTTTTATCTATATTCAAATAACGTAACTGATAATAATATATATACATAAATATTATATAAAATATATTAACGAGGAAGCTAGAACAGTCTCTAGCCGTTTTTTTTTAAATTCTCCACTTTACCTTCAATTAGTACCTACCTAATTTAATTTAAGATAAATCATTTAGGCTCCGTCCGTTTCTATCCGCCACATGGTTTTATATACTCCACTGCCTCAGTGTAAATCGACATTGTATAAAGATATATAAATAATTATTCTGCTATATATCATTTTTAATGGACAATTTTAATGCTTATAAGTATTTTATAATTACAGTAAATATCTCGTAAACTACAAAAAAATATTATAAAATGTTCTATAAATACAACATTTTATTATAAAGATATTAAGGAAACATTTTATTAGTAGTATATTATAATAGTCGTGGCGCAGGAGCACGAGCCTAGTCTGTAAACACGAGAGATTGTGGGTTCGATTTCGAAACGATGACGAAATTTTGATTTTTTTACTTTGGTATCAAGGCAAAGCGCAACGTTGAGTTTCGCAATTCAGTCACAATGCCTCTAGAATTCAGCGGAAAGTAGGAAGTGGAGTGTCTTAACACTAGATTCCCTCTGCCTACACTCTTGTGTGATATAGCGTAAAGTTAAAAAAATATTCATATCTGAAGGCAGACCTGGTGTTATTAAATATATTATTTTTGCTCTATCTTTTCATAGTATATTTTTCCTTTTTTGTATATAATATATAAAGATTAAAAAGGAAGGAGGGACAGGGAGAGTGGAAGGACTTACGATAAAAAATCGCTATTTAAGTAAGAAATATTTCCATAAAGCAGTAGGTGTATGCATCTATAAAATAACATACCTATAGCATAATAAACTAAATGACTGGCTACACTCTAATAACCAGCACTTATACAAAGTATACTACAACAAACAACTCCCGCTCTGACATTTGTAATAACAGAAAAAAAACATTTCTTCACAATCGAATAGCAAAAATGGAACCCTATCTTGAACTTCCGGTTCACACTGCATCCCGCATTGAGTTGGGTAGGCAGTGATAACCTAGTGTTAACACGTCCCAGCCGAACCTTTGGACCGATTTTCGAGATATCGCGTGTTGAGTGGCGAAACTTAACGCCGCACTTTGTCTTTGCCCCCTTTGTCCAGTCCCCAGCGGAAATCAAACCCACTGTGGGTTCGCTATCGTCCGAAAATAGTCACACACTGTGCCGAATTATACATATTGTTAGAAATCGGAAGCGGTTAACGTTTTTAAAAAAACCCCACACAAATCACATCACACAGACACATCGTCTATATGATTCTAAACTATTTTGAAAGAGATACTATGTAATTGCAATAAGTGATATGTATCACCTACTAACAATACTTCACACTAGTTTCCTTTCAATAGGGGCCGTTGCCGACCAGCAACTACCCCCGATTGACACAATCCCACTGCTTTTATCACCTTTTTCACCAACATCTACTCTCTTTTACAAGAGTTCGCTAACAATATACATATATTTTGTATTAAACATATGTTTACTTACATAAATATTTTACAGTAGTTCACATCTGTAGCGCGTTATCCTCTCCCCTGCGGTCTGCAAGATACATTACGCATGCGCAAAATATGTGGCTATGTAATGAATATGGTTACATAATCTACATAGATATATTTATATATATACAGGTAAAAGAAGCTGGGGGGAACCTCGGTTGACCTTGGAGAACAGAATATCGATGATACTGGAGGAAGGGAGGAAGAAAAGGAACATTGAAACAGTTATACGCCCAGTATTAATAACTTATCTCCAACGTCGAACGTCGACGTTGGAGATAGGTTATTAATATTGGGCGATAGTCTATAGCCTATGATCCCGTTACTTCAGACTGTCATGTACAATATACAACTCTCAGTTACTTACCACGCAAGAGAAGTTACAGGTAAAAACTAGGAGTAACATATTAGAAAAACTGTTTGTTTTACACAATTTTAAAGTCTTATCCCACTGACTTACGAAAGAAAAAAATTATTTATTAAAAAAACAAATCAAAATTTGAGGCTAGTCGTGGCGCAGGGGCACAAAGTGAGCCTGTAAATCGACTGGTTGTGGGTTCGATCCCCACTCGTGGAGATGAATATTTATTTACATTTATATTTTCATTTCTACGCTCTAGTGGCGAGGCAAAACCGCGGCGTTGAGTTCCGCCACTCTACACGCAATGCCTTCAGAATTTGGCGGAAAGTATGGACCAGAATCTCGTCTTAACATTAAGTTTCCTCTAGAGTAGGCACCTTGCTGTGTGCGGGATACAGCGTGAAGCTGAAAAAAAGATTAAACGTAGCGGGATTTGAAGGGACGCTGTTTCAAATCCCACTAGGTTCAAATTTATCATTGCAAGTAAAAACATATTTACGTACGTTGGTGTCGTCATTAAAAAAATGCAATTTAGTTATTAAAAATTAAATATGTACATTGAAAGACAAAATTGTAGGGAATCTACAATACCAAATGTGTAATTACGAAATTATATGAAAGTGAACGGTGCTTTTAGGTACTTGACGTATCTGACGTTTTCACATAAAACACAACAGTTTTAAGTACAAATCAACTTATGCTATCATTATTATACGTTTCATTGTAACGAACTAGTGGCTGTCTCTGGATACGCTTACAATAAGATGCTTACTATAGGTATAAATTTAAAATTCACCTTTAATATTTGGACGCCATAATGTCACAGTGGACGTGTAAAGCAATCTCCGTGGACTCAGTCCCCTTTTCAGGGGAATTAATTACAAATTTATATTCGGTAAGATAAAGCGCAAAGTTCCAGCGGAATATCTTAGCAGTAGGTTCCAAGGGTGCCTCTACCTAAAAAAAACTAAATATGGCGTTGAGTTCCGCTAGTCAAAACGCAATGTCTAGAATTCAGTTGTATAGTGAGCATACAAATACAATAGAAATGAATATATTGACATTTACCCTACTGTGTGCGGGATACAGCGTGAACCTTATTTAATTAAATTTAATTTGAGAAAAAGAATAAGAAAAATATTTTTACTTTGTATAACCTAATATATTTTTTTATATTCAAATTGAATACAAAAAATCAATACAGTTTTAAAGTAACATAAAGATCGTTTTTCTATTTCTCTGGCCTCATCCACATCCATAGAATCCATATAAATTAGTTTTTTTGGACAGGTCAAAATTGGACTTTTAGTTTAAATCAAAGTATACATTTTCGTAATAATCAAATATAATAAGTTCAACAGCTAAAACTGCAAAAATTATAATAACTATAATATCAAACAGACAAAATTCATATCGAACTTCTGATACAAGTATGTATGATAATAGGCTAATTGTAATTTGACCGTCAATTGCAGTCTTAGAGTCTCATAGCGTCATTTTATGCGCAACACCATGTAAAGTTGGACGTTAGTAAGCACTACCCTTTTTTGTCACACTGTCGAGTAATCAAAAAATGAATAAATTTCGTAAATTTGAAGATGTTTTTAAAATATCCACAGTTGCTCTACATTTTAACGGTTCGCATCCACAAGCTGCTCGAAATCGTTTCAGAATGTTCAGAATTGTTTACGAACATATAATAACATTGCTCTGTTTCGTATCTTTGCTGTATTCTATAATTTTGTACGATGTAAATAATAAAGAATATACTGAAGTCATCAAGAACGGTGTTATGGCAATAGTATGTGTAACTGTTACTTTCAAATTTACTATTCTCTTAAGGAATAGAGAAGATATTCAGAGTTTGATTGATACAATGAATCGGGATTATGAATTATCTGAGAATTTATCAGAAGAAGAACAGCATATTGTTTCAGAACATGCAAATATGGGAGTGTATGTTTGTAAAGTATGGCTTGCAGCATCAATAGTCACGGGTTTATTGTTTCCTGTCAAAGCTTTTGTTCTAATGGCCCACAAATATATAAATGGCGAATGGGAATTAGTCCCAATGTTCGATTTGAATTGGCCATTTGTTAATGGAATTAAGAAAAATCCAATTATTTTTACTTGTATTTTCGCTCAGTGTTTGTCGTTTGATATCTTTTCGGCTTCTATGTATTTGGGTTTTGATCCGCTCGGTCCTATTTTTTTGGTACATGCATGTGGTCAGTTAGACTTGTTAAGCAATAGATTGGTGAAACTGTTCTCTGAAGGGACAACAGCAGATGCAAAAAATAATTTGAAATTAATCCACTTAAAACTTTTGGAGATATATAGGTATATTAATGATAATGTTATACATATTTTTTTAAATATCTTGCAAAAATACAGGTTGTCGTAGCGCAGTGCAACAGCGTGGACTGCAACGGTTGTGAGTTTGCTCTCTACTCGGGGGAATCCTCCCGCTTTTGTGGACATATTGCAGCGTTGAGTTACTTCGATCAAAAAGCAATATTTCTATGATAATATTCGACGAAAAGTAAAGAATGAACTGCGATGTGCCGAGAAATAAGTGAAGTTAACAAAAAATGCAATATAATACAAATTATTTAAGAGGTTACACTCTTTCACGCCAAAAAAATCATGGGACCATCGTGGCGCAGTCTAACTGTAAACTGGACAGTTGTGGGTTCGTACCCACACGGAGTAATTAATTATTTACATATCCTCGATCTAGTAACAAATTCTGTCTATCTAGTAACATTGAGTTCTGTCACTTAACACGCATTGTCTCATAAACTGGGCGGTTTGTGGGTAAAAAAAATAAAATGTAAAATTTGGTTCCATCTGGTCATCCTGCTATATACGAAATACTTTGTGAAAGTAAAGAAAAAAAAATATAACACAATGATTTTGCAGATACGTGAAAAAAATTCAAGATATTTTTGTCGTTTTATACGAATTTAATATGAAAACTACAACGTTCCTAATTCCATTTTCGACTTTCCAGTTTGTAGAGGTAAGTCTAAAGAATAAAAGATTTATTTTGCGATAGTAAACATACGGACAAAGGTGTGTAAAAAGGTGTGGGAGTTCGCCCTGGATAAATATCCATTTCCACTTTTCTATCTATCCGTCTGTCAGACATAACACTAATAACATGAAAGTTTTATACATTCCCTCAATTAGTGTTCGCAGGAAATTTCCTTGCAATCGCTGATCTTCATCTCCAGCGGATTTTTTTTTCTCCAATTTCTTTAAGGGTGAGTCACACCTGCTCCTGCCGACCTGGTTATACTGTATCAGAACATCAGTTGGAAACGAACTCATAACTGTTGCGTTAACCATCTTATTTTTATATTTAGATTGTAAATAAATATGTGTAACATGCTTAACCAATGTGTTATAGAGTAAAGATTTACAAGCTTAATTTATAATCCTAAGAATACCTGCTTCTTACCTATAAAAATTATCTTATGTCCTTGAGACTGATGTATATTAAAGTTCCCTCGGTCCAAATTTAATACGTTAAAATGTAAATTGTACTAGGCATAGTGCGGCGTTGTGTTCCGCCAATTAACACGCAATATATCGTTTTTTTTTCACCCCATTGTGGCAGTGGGGTTGGAAGCATCTTATTACTAAGTTCCCTCTCCCTACTCTGCGATGTGCAGAAAACAGGCTGAAGACGTGAAGGCTACTTAATTTTTATTACAATATATACTATATTATATAATAAATATTTACCGTAATAATAAACATATATATAATTTGTTATTATTACAATATTGTATATAAAAATTATTTTTCAGTCCTTGCGCAAAAAGGACATATCATTGGAGTTCGCATCTTTCGCCATTTCCGCTGTTTTTCATTTTTACATGCCTTGTTTTTATGGTAATAAATTGATGGATATGGTAAATAAGTTTTTCAATTATATTTTAATATGCACTTTTGAACCTATCTAGGTTATCTATTTTTTTATATATTATTATTTGTCGTTTCTTATTATATTTCAAACTCAGCACTTATAGTTTGAGAAAGTAACGTTATTAAAGCTTAATTAAAAATTAAAAGATATAACATGTTCTCGTATATATTTTATTTAAAGAAAAGCATCATTTGTACTTTATTTGCTATTAATATCGAAACCGTCATGGCGCAGGGGCACAAGCGTGTGCACAAGCGGGCGTAAACGCGACGGTCGTGGGTTCTTTCCGCTCTGGAATTCAAACATTTAATATTGTCATTTCCTTGCTCTGATAACAGGACAAAGCGCGACATTGAGTTTCCCCCACTCAATTCGCAATGCCTCGGGAAAATAGCGGAAAATGACGAACTGAAGTGTCTTAATAGGAACGGATTATGTTAACCTTAGGTTCCCATGTTCTCTCTGTCTATCCTGCTAACTGTGAAGTGATACAGGATGAAGCTAAACATTTGTTATTAATTTGAAATATCCACATTATATTCATAATACTTAAGAAAACGTTTGCCTTTATTTTCATTGTAGACGCTAAGGTTTTTTCTACATAAGACCTTTAATGTTAAAATATAATAATTTAATATTATTTGTTAGTATTCACGATTTTTTCCCCCCAATGACAAGAGAGACGAAAAAGAAACAGAAGGACCTGCACGACCATTTTATCCTAAGATATATTTTTCTTATTATTATGATTATTATATTTAGAGTGAAAAATTACGTCAAAGTATATACGCTTGCGGTTGGGAGATGGAACGAGATATCGAAATACGTAAAACTATATTATTCATGCTGACCAGAACCACTGTGCCTCTGGGTATCAAGAGTATTTTCTATTCAATATGCTTGGACACATTTGGAGAGGTAAAATATAATACTATATAATTATTCTTTTAGAAGACATCAAAGTGACCGTTGTAGATTCAATGCCGACTCGGAGTCATGAGTTATTCTCATTTCTTCGCTATGGCAAGAAAACAAAGCATCGGTAAAGCATGAGAGGCTTGTCTATAGGTTCCTTTTATCTACTGTTGTATATGCGGGTAATTAGAGGGAACCTAGTGTCTTAAGCTGTTAATTATTTTTTTTTAACTATAAAAGGATTCTAGTATGGTAGGGTAGAACTTTTAATCTAGTTCTAATCGTATTTAAATCTAGTTCTAATATTAAGCATATTTTGTACCTATTTAATTTTCCAGATGGCGAGTCAAGCTTACGGAATATACAATCTCATGAATGCTGCTTGGGGATAGAAAATATATGCCTATATTTAAATTCCAAGCTAAGGAAAACACAAACTACAAAATAAATATGCACATTTTTTTATATTATAGACGTTATTATGTATATGTTGAAAGTAATATGTTAGCAACTATTTTTCACTTTGATTTTAGGTCTAATAGGACAGTTAAAATATTTATGAGCTATTATAATTTGGGTTAGGCTATTATATTATAGGTAATAAAATAGCTATAAATAACGAAAAATCTCTATTTATATGAAATAAAGATAGATACAAAGAAATTGTCCTCATTTTTAAGCATTCTTTTCTGCCTAACCCCTAAATTTAGAAGATGTAAAAAAGCAAAAAATAGACACATTGTAAAAATTTTACATAGCAATAGTATATAATGTAAGCTTATTCTGTTGAACCCAAGTTATTATAATTATATTTATTAAATACATAAAAAAATTATAAATATTGTATTTTAAGCTGAATGATGTATACCAGGAATATAGTATAAAGATAATCTATTCCCCACTTTTTATTTTAAATTAGTAGATTTTATTATCTTTCATTTTGGGATGTACACGGTTTTGAACAAGGCATGGTGTAACGATCCATACCAGAACTAAATTGTGTAGATAAATAATATAATTAATTAAAAAAAATAATCATTTATAAAAAAATATAATAAATATAATTTATAATATTATTTAATTTATAGCTTACGATAAATACAATTTTATAAATAATAGTATAGTACAGTTCATTAATTACGCGTTCCGTTCACAAGTAGTATTAAAGTGAAGTAATATACCGTAGGTAAAACACGCAGATATAATATATGTTTATTAAAAATAATTGAATAACTATATTTAATCGTTGTGTATTATAATTTAAAATAAATAATAACATCATTAATATTTTAATTATTGTAAAATATCATGTTGGGTGAATAAGCTACTGTCAACGTGAAAGTCAAGAAAAAAGGAAAGAAAGAGAGAGGAGATGGCGGAAGCGTCTGGTGAAGGAAAGTGATTCAAAATATTTAGAGAAGGTTTAATTTATAATGAATATATATTTAGTTACATATTATATGTAAAAGGCATGTGAGTTAGTTAGTACATGTAATAGTGATATAAATATTCGAGGCTGGTAAGATAAGTTATAAGTGCTTATTACGTATTTACGGTTGTTTGTTTTGGAATACTTCGTCGGTAAGTTTTTAATTTTAATAGCTTATTATTTAAACAAAGAAGAGTAATATGCCGTAAACGTAATGCCGTCAATATCCAGAGATAATTATTATTTATTTAGTAAATGGAAATAAATACATGAATATGTTTTTATGAGGTATGTAAAATTACAATTATATTAATGTAACCAGAATGCCTGCCGCCATCTTTGACAGATGCATGTATGTGAATTGTGAAATGAGAGTTAAATAGATTTGGTGAGTTATAATTACTTATAACTGTGTAATGTCTATATATTATATTAGTAAATATTTAACATGTTACTATAAAAGGAAATATAAATATAACAGTATCATTTCTAATATGATATAAAATTATTATATCAAAATACGGATTTACTATAAATATTATATAATATGAGCCTATTTAATGTCCTACAATAAAGGTAATCAAGATTTTCAATTAATTATCTTAAATATATTAGACAGTAACAAAATTTTAAACTAATTCAATTTTCAAAATTATAAACTATTTGTAAGATTGTCGGAGTTCATTGACCCTATGTTTTACTAATAACTGATATTGGAGTCACAACCGACTGCTGCTACGCTTCGTTGCTACAAATATGCTTGTCTAGGCGAATTGCTATGGCCTTTATTTGTCAAGCTGCGATCGACGTTGTCTCGCGGTGGGCATACGATGCATAAGCGATGCTTGTATGGTATTGGACATACATCTATGTAAAACAGTATCTACAGTTGTTCTATAACTCTTTGTATCATGAGTAGGTGTGTGGTGCTATTTTATGTCCTGGAACTCGGGTATATGTAGTAGTGACCGCCCACGAGTCTAACAACTTGTTTTAATGTAGTAAACAAATGAGACGACTGCGGGGTGTGTGCCGTGCGTTTATTTAACATATCGGCCGCCTTGCGATAGTGCGTTCGATGCAACGACTTATATTGATCTCACCAATCAATCAACGTCACGAATCACCATTCTAATACAATCTTAATATAAACAAGCGTAACCAGTACGTTCAGAAAGATCACACAAACGTCCCTTAGTGTTCAATAAAGACTGCTGCAACCACGGTCTGGTAGGAATTCACGGTATAGGTGCAGGGCGGTGCCCTTACGCTTTCTTTCTTTTATTATAACTAAAGTTCTACACAGTTATAGTAGAGAGGAAGATAGGACGTCTTCGATATACTTAAGAAATGTCTCGGGAGATTAAAACAGAGAGAGAGAGAGAGAGAGAGAGAGAGAGAGAGACTACGATATGTTATTTATCATAAAATATTTTATTTGTACTTATATAAAATTTTTGGTTTTTTCATATTAATGCTGTTACCTCGGAATCTCTAAAAGATCTTGGATTACTTACGATCACTACGGAAGGGTTCTCAACTATATTAGACGTATCACGAGCCGTACTAAAATATTAAAATTATTATTTAAATAATTTTATTTAAATATTTTATCGAGTACAGTGGGGAGTCAGTTACAATGGTTCAAAACCTTAAAACGTTATTTATTTGGAACCTGGAATTGTCTTCTTAAGAAATCGAATTAAAAATAATACATTCCCCAAAGTGGGGAGCAAACCCACAACCGTCGCGTTTACGCCGTGCCTCAAACACATATTTATTATCGCCCAATATTAATAACCTATCTCCAACGTCAATCTTAGATTGTTTCATATATTTATCCTATCTAGAGATTGGATAGATGTATGAAACAATCTAAGATTGACGTTGGAGATAGGTTATTAATATTGGGCGTATATCTATTTTTAATATAATCCTTGAATAACACATATTTAATTTCCTCTAGTGGTATTATGTTACCCACAACCTTAAAGTAACACGCTGTGCCCCTGCGCAACGACTGACCTCGATATACTTTGAAAAAATAAAAATAAAATCAGCTTCACACTGTACCCGCGCACAGCAGGGTACGCAGAGGGAGCCTAGTGTTGAGACACTCCGTTCCCCACTTTCTGCCGAATTCTGGAGGCTATTTTGAAACTTTACATTAATATAGATTACTTATATATACATTACAATATAGATTTTATATCAAAATTTTAATGTTCCCGAGTGGCAATCGAACCCACAACCTGTCGCGTTTACAATCGCATGCTTCGGTCACATCTTGTGACCTCTAAATAAGATATACATTGTTAAAATCAACGTAGAAAAGATACTCCTTAACATCCTATGGACTCAAAATGAGTGCCTCTTGTGCTGACGGGGGAGGAGCTTGAAGCAGTACCCAGGACATGCGGCATGCGGCGTGTATGCTTAGGGGACCTTAAATACGCATTAATCCAATAATATATCAATACTATACTTAATTTCCACTAAGTAGAAAGCACAAATAATATTATTTTATATTTTAAAGGCATTTTATTCAAATATTAATAACATAACATAAATACAAGCCTTTATTCAGTATCTTAAATATTAAGTATACAAAAATAATAATATAAATTATTTCGATTTTAATACATGAAAATCTATTCCTACAATTTTTGACATCAATATCAAACATCTGGCTATGGTTTTGAGATCGTTTTTCCATCTCCTAAACTCTCCTCCTAGACAACCTCTGTTTTTACTGTTTATCCTCAGGATACCATTTGGTTCCAACTTTACTCTGCTCTTCCTTTCCTTGCACGATATGTTCAGCCCTCGACTGATCATTTCACTTTTAAAGATATTTAAGTACTATTTATTATATTAATTTAATGCGTGCATTAGTTTCATACATTTATATAATTTTAAATGATTTTATAATCGAGTATGTTGATATGACATACATACATATAATATGAAGACATAGCTATTTATTTAATCTTTTTGTTCTACCATAGCTTCTACACATTTAAAAAATCATAACAATATGTAACTTATACACAATTGCCTTTTTTTAATAAATTCGAGCTGATCAATAAGCAATATAACTTTTCTATACCAATTTTTCCTTTTAATCCTTGTAATGTCAAGGATTGTCCGGTAAAAACCAACCGTGTAGACATTTGGGTGAAGGAGATGGTGTCTCAAAACATACTCTTCCCAATTCCTTTAAAGAAATAGCATCAAGTACTAGTAAAGCTACGGCGCATTCTTCTTTACCGAAAACTAGTGCACTCACTATAACACCTTCGTCTTCTTGCTGAAATTATTAATTAAATAAATTCAATATTTACGATATAATTTAAATATAATAAGGCATAATATAAACGCGACAGGTTGTGGATTCGATTTCCAATCGAGGAAATATTTTTTTTAATATTTTCATTTCTTCGATCTGATGTCGAAGCAACATTACGCAATGCCTCCAGAATTCGACGGAGAGTGGGAAGCGGAGTGTCTTAACACTAGTTTCCTTCTGCCTACCCTGTTACACGCAGAATAAAGCGTGAAACGGAAAAATAACGGAAAAAACAGTATAATAATAACTGAACGATTGCCCAGTCAAAAAATAATGCTTACATGATCGCAAGGAAGTTGGGACAAGACTAGACTATATGTATTACTTTGTTGTTCATATTAAGTAAATATGTTACATCTTTTATAACATGTTTTCAAGTTATAAAAGATAGGATATTAATAAACAATGTAAAATAGCACTTTGCCTCATTAAATATAAAAAAATATCTAATTTATACATTTAAATATTTCATGGTACACATTGCTTTCAAGCAAAATCATAATAAAAATTATTAAATACAGATATTATAAAACTTACTTAAAAACAAAAAATTAAAATACCTTAGCTTGCGGATGTGGAATAAAAATAGGCTCACTCGGATAGCAATCTACATCCCACCAGGTCTTGGTTTCTCCTGATACTGTGTCCACTTTAATTATCTACAAATATATTATCAAATAAATTAGAAAAATTAAATAAAAAAGCAGCTTTAAGTGTAGGTAAAGGGAACGTATTGTTAAGTTAGTTTCCCATTCAATGTTTAAGATATTGCAAGAAGGGTTTCAAAATATTATTAATTTATTTTATACTAATGTATTGTACATAAAAAAATTATATTAAATTAAGTTACATTTTCATTTTGTCACATTAAGTCACACACAAAAAAAGTCTCACCGAGCCAGGATTTTCTGCATCTACATCAGAACTGATCGCATAAAAATATCTGTAAGGTCGACCTAAAAAGATTTAAAAAATATACACATAAATTTTACAGTATTACGACGTATAAAGACTTTAAAAAAAGATACTAATTTATTTATATATAATTCTATAAAGCTCAAGGGTATGTTTAATTGAACCGTCTAATCTCAGTAACTACTCAACTGTGGCAAAGAAAAACGAATGAATAATTATTTAGTTCTGTATAACTCCAGAGGCACTTTGGTATAATAAAATAATAAAATTGAATTTCTTTCTTCTTATACATGTCCACATTTTGATCTTCATTATGTATTGAAATTTAACATTTTGTTCTTTCAAATAACAAAAATAATAATATTCTTTTCCAGCGGGGTAGGCAATGAGACCTACTGACCGCCTAGTTTTCAAGGTACCATATGTTACCTTGCCGATTCCTGTTATACTAGTAGTATACCAATTATATTGGAAAATTGGAAATTTTTTACTGATGAATGAATGTAATGACCACGGAACTCGACTACTTCAAAAACAAGTAAAGTCTTATCCTCAAGATTATATATTGAATACATAAATATTGAAGCAGATTTAAAATTATATGATTTTTTTGTATGGATATGGTAATTAAATAAATCTTTATTCTTTATCCATTAAAATAGAATACACTCATGAAAAATATTATTTCCGATCAATTAAAACAATATTTAAACATAATTACATATAATATTGACCAACTTTTAAGTGAATTTCACCTGTGTGCGCCGTAGAGAAGTATATATTCTTAAAACATTAAACTTCACAAATACCTACCATTATGCAAATCATAGTGTATTCTCGGAGTTTCACATCCTAAATCCACAAGTAGCTTTGGTTTTATCTCCGTCAAGTGTGGGGCATCTAAGTTAATTTCTAGCCTTTTGGGTCTTCCTCGAAACCACTCAGCGTAGTCTGCATTTGATTGCATTGTCTGTAAGATGATAGTAATGTAGGTAAAAAAGCAAGATTCCATTTTTTAAATTTCACTCTGTATCCCGTACATAGAAGGATAGAGGGAACTTGGGAACCTAGTATTGAGCAACTCCGTTTTCCATTAAGATACTTCCAATGCCCATTTATTGCGTGTCGAGAGGCGGAAGTCAACGCCGGAAATGGCAGTGACTTATTGAGAACGAAGTGTCCTAACACTAGATTCTCAGATTCCCTCTACCTAACCTGTTATATGCGAGATACGGCGTGAAGGTATAAAAAGACATTAATACAATCATTGCATACACCTCTTTATGTATGTATATAAACTACTTCTACTTAAATTATAATATTTTCCATATACTTACTTCAATAGCATGTATGTACATAGCATCTATAACCTTTGCGTCTTTATATGCACATACATCGACGACTAATCTATTGTTTTTCTCAAAACAGTTTATAATGTGTAGAAAAAACATTGGTTCCGTTTTATATCTTTTTTCTTCTTTACCGCTGTGTCGGCTTATAAGCACTATGTGCGTCTGAAAATTTTCAGAATAAAAAATTATATAAATAGAATAAAATAGATTGTTGAGGCCAGTCATGGCACAGGGTCCTAAGCGTTAACGCGACAAGTTGTGCGTTCGATTCTTACTCGAGGAAATTCAACATTTAATATATTCATTTCTTCGTTCTAGTGTCGAGGCAAAGCGTGGCGTTGAGTTCCGCCACTCAAGACTCAATGCCTCCAGATTTCAGCAGAAAATAGGAAACGAGGTGTCTTCACACTAGGCTCCTTTTACCTTGATGTGTGCCGGATACAACGTGAAGCAAAAGAAGTATATATATTTTCTTGTTTTTATTTTTTATGTATTTTAGTATATTAAAGAATATTATTTATAGCCTCATTTCCTCAGGTCCTGTGCCTGCATGCGGCCAAAGGAGCCAACCTCTTCTGTAATGATCGTTGCGCATTGTGGGCATGTGAACACCGTATATATATATATTTATAATTGACGGAAGAGATGCAGAAGCAGCTGCCCTCCCCCACTGGGTGGCACTGCCTCCCTAGACTGAATTGAGCCGGGTGATACTCCGAACACCCCCAAAAAAATTAAATTAGTAGCCATATCAGTGCTAGTATTCACGCAAATGCAGGCTACAACTTCGTATACGAGTAAGTATATATGACTATTTATTTTTTACCTCGTGTTCCGGGTACCAGTGCAGGCTAGACGCCAGGGGTTGGTTTGTTAATTGATTTCGGACCACACTGTATACAGATACCGACAACGGCTGCTCGATTATTACGAAATAGTTTTCAGTGATTCCTGAAAAGTATTATGAAAAATTGTTAAACGTATATCTTTTATAACAATTGTGGTGTAAGACAAAGCGCGGAGTTGAGTTCCGCCACACAGCAAGCACGTATATTTCGAAAATAATATAAGATTATATCATAAAAATATTAAAATATGTATAATTACCAAACGTATGCATATAGGCTGGATTCATCGCCCAACGCGGGTTTAATCTACCCACTATGTGCGCTGTTTTGAACATATCACCTGTAAGTATAAGTGTGATTGAACATTGCTTGTATCTCAGGAACTACTAGTTCGATTTGAAATAATATTTTTGTATTGTATAGTCCATTTCGCGAGGAAGACCAGCCGGAGTCAGAGTTACTCGTACGCCGGGCACTTAAAATGTACAATAATTCGCGAATGTGAATTCAAATATTTCGTTTTCAGCTCCACTCTGTATCCTGCATATAGCAAGGTAGGTAGAGGGAACCTAGTATTAAGACACTCCGTTGCCTACTTTCCGCCGATTTCTCAAGGCATCGCGTGTTGAGTGACGCAACTCAACACCGCGCTTTGCCTGGTTACCAGAGCAAAGAAATTTAAGCAATAATAAATAATTCCGTAATAAATCGAACCCACAGCCATCGCATTGACAGTCGCACCCTTGTGCTAATGCGCTACGACGGACTCAAAATAGAAAAAAAATCAGGGATATTTATATGAATATAACTAATATACTAAACTTTTAACTTTATTTGACATACAGTTCGGTTATTATATATCCTGAACTTACCTTTTTCAGTTGCTGGAAATTTTACTACAACGTGCCGTAATCTTCCTTTCAGTACACACATGCCGACATTATAAACATCACCTGGAAGAACAATATTTAATATAAGTAAAAAAACTTTTTTTTTACACTACAAAAATGAAAATACCTACATAAATAACATATTATAAAAAAATATAAAAAAACCAGACTGTGTAAAGCTAAAACGAAAAAAAACAAGCGCAATAGTTCATTAATATTATATTTTTTTACATACAATATAATAAATATTTCCTAAATCCAAATAAATCTGTTCACGTTTTGTGTCGAAAATAATAGTAGGCAGAGGGAACTTAATGTTAAGACACTCTGTTCCCCACTTTACGCCGATTTAGAAACTTTGCATATTAAGATGAGGAGCTCAACGCCACACTTGTTACCACAGCGAGGAAATGGAAATAATTCACTTTACCGAGTAGGAATCGAATCCACAACAATCCGACTGTGAATGCAACTTCATTCACAGTCGGATGCTGTGCTGCCATGGTCCCTATTTTTTGTATTGTGGATTCGATTCCTATTTCCTTTTTTTTTAATATTATAATATACTTTATTTAAATTATTAAGAGGAAATAAATTCGAATCCATAGTATTCGCTTACAATAAAAGTAACATTACAAACTATTAGTTTAATTAACTGAAACGCTAATGGAACTGTTTACTAAAAAAAAAACAAATGAGTTATTAGATAGTACTTTGCTTAATGGTAATTTTTTTTTTCATTTATTTGACAAGCTTTTATTTTTTCTAGGGCGGTGGATAAAAAAATATCAACTGAAATAAAAAAATCAAGGCACGTCGTGACGCAGGGTGCGATGTGTGCGATTCTAAACGCGGCAGGTTGGTGGTTCGATTTCCACTCGTGGAAATATATTTCTTTAATCCCTCGCTCTAGTTAGGCCTCGAAAATTCGGCGGAAAGTAGACAATGGAAGTGTCTTAATGGGAAAGGATTGTCTTACCTAACACTAGGTTTCACTGTTATTTGCGGGATTCAGCGTGGAGGTCAAAAAGGTAACTTACCGTTTGGCATAATATGCGGATGTGACGTATGGTTGATAAGAGCCAGGCTTGCTGTTAAATTCTTCCTTTCTAACGTATCAAGATTGGCTTGGTCAATTCTAAAAGTAATTTTTCTATTAGATGCTAATAAATTTATAATTAATGTTAAAGTATTATATATTTGTATACTGTACAATAATAATATATAGCAGTAAAAAAAACTAAATGCTATCACTAAATTAGGGATATTACGGGAATCGAACCTACAACTATTAAATTTTCAGGCGAAATCTGCTCGTCTGGCATTTGAAACTCTTAAAATAATGATCGAAAAATATTAGGTAAAGAATAAACACGACTAACGATACAATATTTAACAAAAAATATGAAGATAGATATGCACAACCAGAGGGCAGTCGAGGCGCAGGAGCACAAGTGTGTAAACGCGACTTGGTGGGTTCGATACCTATTCGAGAAAATAAAATAATTATTTAAACTTATATTTTCATTTCTTCGCTCTTATATCTGGTCTGTCTGGTTGGGTTTTGCCATTCAATACGTAATGCCTCCGTAATTCGGCGGAAAATGGGAAACTTAGTGTCTTAACACTAGGTTCTTCCTGTCTACCCTGCTATATGCGGGATACAGCGTGAAACTAATTTATATACATTTACCGATGTATGACAGGACCTTCCGTGAATGCGTATACTTCATCTCCAAATGGGTAGACCGATATCATAGCGTTATCCGATATTGACTCGCCAGGCTTGAACAGAGCTGCTATTCTGTAATTACATTTTAAAAGTTATCTATATATATAAAAGGACTTGTGCTGACTGACTGAGGTAAGACGCACGCAGAGCCGTAACCGCTGATGGTAGAAACGTGAAATTTGAGCAGATGTTTATTTTCATATTCTGGACATCCACTAAGAAAGGAATTTGAAAAATTTTAACCCTAAAGGGATGAAATTGAGGTTGAAAGTTTGTTTGGAAAAAAATGTAAATGAGCACCGATTTTTATAAAATTTGAAATTCAGACTCTTAAAAACATTTCATTGAACACGTGTTTCATGGTTTCTTAGAACTAAGGGCTCAAATAAGGGGTTGAAAGTTTATACGGAAAAATCTTTTAATCGTCACCGATTTTTATAAAAATTTAAATTCATACTGTTAAAAATATTTATTGAACACGTGTTTCGTAGTTTTTTTTGAGAAGTCACCCCTAAGGGGCAAATACACGGGCGAAGCTGCGCGTGCCCTCTAGTTATGATATAAGCTTAAAAACAATTATAAATTATTGTAATTATAAATAATTACATGTTTTTAGCTAAGCTGTTTACGAAACTAATTGTATCTTTTTTTTAGCTTCACCCCGGTTCCTGTATAACGCATATAGTAGAATAGTACAGTCTTGGAAGAGGGAACCTAATGTAACACGATACTGAATTCCCTAGGCACCGATTAAATTTTTGTGTTCGCGAAACTCTACGCCGCATATCTAGATAACAAAGCAATGAAACGACATTAAATCATTCCACCGAGTGGGAATCGAACCCACAACCATCGCGTTTACAGTTAACCGTTGTATTGTGGCAAAGCACGACGTTGAGTTTCGCCACTCAGCACACAATGCTTCCAGAATTCGGTAGAAAATGTGTAACAGAGTGTCTTAACACTAGGTTTCCTCTGCCTACCCTAATGTCTACGGGATACAGTGTAAAACTGATTTGATTTCATTTAAATAATTAATTTGAACCCCTGATCGAAAATAGCCACTATACAATACCACTACACCATATTACCACTATATATTATACTATAAGAATGACATATACCTATCAAAAATAGTATGGCAGGGGTCAGGTACTCCTTGTGTCCCAAACTCCGTCACCACGATCCTATTAGCTGCGTGATTTCTCTTAAACGTGTTAGATCGCAGAAAACGACATTGATATGAGACTCTACCATCTTGTATGGAAAATCTGCAAAAAATATGGCAAGTATTTAAATATAATTAAATTAAAATTAAATATATAAGAGCATTAAATATGAATGTATATACCTATTGTAGGGAACTATTATTTATATTTATAGTTTATTTAATATGTGTCATTTATATACTTCAATATTATAATTTATTTATTTATCATTTATATACACACGTAAAATCATACATACATTTAATAGAATTTATATATTTTATAACAAGTATTCGTATTTAGTATATTTATACAAAAGCGCTCGCTGCCGTCGACTGAACCGGTGAGGAGTAATATTTACTCCTACCCACTTGTCGACGGCAT
>JAATLQ010034625.1:0-23824 GCA_013421005.1 Heliconius erato x Heliconius himera
AGCAGAAGGATTGACTTCGAATACGACAGGTCGTAGATACTGGGATATTTTGTTCGTATATATATTTTCGTTCTTACTTGCTTTTGACATTCTTAAAAAAAACTTTTAGTTAAATAAATTGATATATTAAAAGACAAACCAAGGAATAATTGGTTTTATTTAACTAAAAATATTTGCTAGACATTTGAAATAATGAGAATGCCAACATTGACAGATTTCTTTTCTTAAATTATATGACAGTGGTTTTCATCGTCTAAAGGTCGTCGGACTAGGGTATTGCAGTGTCCATTGGCTATCCCACAATTCACACAGCGATTCATATCCATAGCGTGGCGGTCGTAAGATCCAAAAGATTTCAGAGTTTTCCAGTCAGGAAGCGAGGGTCGTACATAGTAGGCAGAGTCAAAATCCGAGAAAAACAAAACAGTAGTCGTTGAAAATATCAAACAAACGGGAAAACATTCAAAATGTCGATGCGTTATGACATGAATGACAGAAGCAAATGTTTTTTTTTATGTTTTTTATTTAATGGCCTGATTTTGCGATGATAAACAGAAGCAAAAATGCAAAAAATCATTAGACAAGGTGTGATTGTCAATCAGCTGTCACATCAATGATTTAAAATATGATTTATTTTAATCGATTAAGGATCTAAATCTTAGTTTTTTTCATTTTTCTCCACTTCCAGAATGTCAATTAATTTATTATTTGCTATTCTAAAAATAAAAAAAAATGTAATTTTTTAGATCACATCTCAATTCTTTACGTGACGGCCCAAAAGTTTCATTCTCCTTTGAGTCATTTTTAGTTTTGAGTGACTAAACTTATCGCCGCTCTTGGGCTTTGTCGAGAGGGCCAATTAATTATTTAATTTAAAAACTACAGTTTTTTTGTACATTCAAGAATTTATTAATTATAGTAGAATATTTATTATTTATAGAAGTCAGTTAAAGTTTGCTATCTATGATTTCGACATATGGCAATATACATAAATGTCTTTTTGATTGATATTGTATCTATTGAAGAATGTTTCTTTTCCTTAAGTTGTTATTTGTATAATGTGTTATATAATATTACGTTCTAGGTATCGCCCAAGCAGCGTTGGACACAGCCCTTAACTATGCAAAGGAAAGAGTTGCATTTGGGAAAAGTTTAACCAGAGTATCATCAGTTAAAGTAAGTGTATTTGTATCTATCTATTAGTCAATCAGTCTATCAATCAATTTAATCCAATTAATTTAGTTAAATCTTAGCGGACTGTCTTACTTTTACAGGCATATACTCGCTAAAATACTAGTTAGAATATAAGTACCTTTATATTAATTTTTAACAAAAAAAAACCGACTTCAAACAATAAACTAAAAAGTAAAAAATAAATTTATTTAACATACAGTAAAACGTATTTTGATTTTGTTAAACAAAAATAATTAAAGATTTATAATTTTAGAAGTCAATGTCAAGCTAATGCTACAACAACCTTACTGCAATATTAAATTACTAAGCCTGTTTCTATTACTTGGCCACTGACTTCAAAGACTATAAATTGCCAACTACATAGGCCTTTCATGGTCTTTATCATCAGTTCCACTTCATCAAATTGTTCTTTCCGAACGCAAACACATGAGTCATTATAAAAATTAGGGGCCGTTCAAGTATTACGTAAGCATCATCATCATCAGCAATCATCAGATCTTGACATAGTCGCCATAGCACCGTCTGTCAGGTATATCCTTTCAAACAAAAAAATAATTATCCAAATCGATTCAGGTGTCTTCTAATTATCGGTAAACACACATAGCAAAAACGATTCTAACGAATTGATTTACCTTCTCCTTTTTTGAAGTCGTTTAACTAAATACTAAACTAAGAATTCTTTCTTAGACTAATTTACAAAATGTTTTTACTATATTATTAGTACGATATACACATTAGTTCTAGGTAAAAATATTATTCATATTTTTTTCTAAGTATCACTTAACAATAAGTAGGCCAAGTATTCTGAGTAATTTTACCACATGCTTTATATGGCGAATATTGGAACGTTTATTACAATTTACTCATTTGCATGTAATTTAATGAGAAATAAAAAAAAATATTCTTTTATTTTACTATTTTCTATAAACTTTTTATTTTTATTCAACGACGTGGCTCTGTAAGTCCTTCCCAACTGAAACCATTTTGGTAGACGATATAGCAAGTAGAAGCTCTTGAGCTTCTACTTGCTATATCGTATAGTACCAAGGTACTGCTCCCAGAACGACTCCTTTTCCACTAATTAAGTTTGTGGTAACGCCCACAATCAGCACGTGTCTGTATGCCCAAGAACATATATCGGACAGATATTAGTCGGAGCACCCGCTGAAACGGACACTATATTTACTATTTACATAAAATTACCATAGAGGCCAGTCGTGGCGCAGGGGCCCAAAGTGTGACTGTAAAACAGACTGGTTGTCTCAACCCCCACTCTAGGACATGAAATTTTAACTTAAATGGATATTTCCTGGTCTCGGGTTCTCTGGTCTCGAGGCAAAGCACGGCGTCGTGTTCTGCCACTTAATACGGAATGCCTCCAGAATTCAGCAGAAAGTGGGGAACGGAGTGGAGGTTCCCTCTGCCTGCCCTGCTGTGTGCGGAATACAGCGTGAAGCAAAAAAGTAAAAGAACATATTTTGTATCCCCAGGACAGGTTGACGGATATGTGCATACTGATAGACACGGCGCGGCTGCTGACGTACCGCGCGGCGGTGGACGTGAGCACCAAGAACTCCTCCATGGCCAAGTACGTGGCGGGGCGCAGCGCCGCCGCCGTCGCCGACCACGCCGTGCAGATCATGGGCGGCAAGGGGCTCAGCACCAAGTACGACGCTGAGAGGCATTACAGGTCGGTGCTTTTGTTTATTTTTCTAGCTTTAAGCTGTATTTCGCATATGGTACGGCAGGCGGAAAGAAGCTTGAGTTAGAACACTTCGTTCTTCTTTTTGTGAATTAGCGAGATATTGTGTATTAATTATGAAAACTCATCGCCGCGATTTGTCTTGTTATCAGAACGAAGAAATGAAAATGTCAATTATTAATTTTTTCCCCCTAGTAGGAAGTGAAGCCACGATCGTCGCATTTACTTTCGCACGCTTATGATAAATTTGCATGATAAACATGATAAATTTGCACTTATACTCGATTCATTATGGCATAACAAAAAATGTAAACAATTAAATTCTGTTTCTCAAACTTTATTGTATTTTTTATTTATATTTAATTTATTTAACGTGGAGTTTTCTATATATATATATATATATATATATATATATATATATATATATATATATATATATATATATATATATATATATATATATATATATATATATATATATATATATATATATATATATATATATATATATATATATATATATATATATATATATATTGTGCTTGAATGTTATATATAAAATATCATTGTATAAAATAAGAATAGCAAAAAATAAAATGAAAATGTACAAGTTTTACTAAAAGTTACTTAACTATTAGGATAATAAATCTTAATATATATTATGATTTATTATCCTCCATGGTGACTACAGCTTTACCAAGCTTCTACTGTTGTATTTTTTATTAGAACAATAATGTTCTAATATAAATATTAATTACGAGATATATATATTTTTTTATAGTACTGAAATGTGTCTGAAGTTTTTACATGTACATGACATATTTAAAAAATATTATTGAAAATTAAAAAAACCGAGTGCATACCAACATTTTTAAATTTTAAGTTAAAATATTCTCGGCTTTAAATATGAAAACAATCTTTATTTTTATTAATGTTGTTTTACTTACTACTTTTCGTTTTCGTTTGTTTTAACTTAACTTCTTTTTATTTACTATATATACAGAGTGCAATTTTATAAAATTTGAAAATATAAATATTTAAATTATATTTCGATAATAATAAGATATTTTTAATTTTTTTTTTTCGAAAATAATAAGAATTTTGTAAAAAACATTCTCCTCGCTTTACTGGTATTCTATTTCAATTATAAGATAATATTATAATAAATTTTATGGCTATTTATAGTGTTATTAGCGAATTAATACTTAAAATATATATTTTTTAATTAATATAATAACTCCATCAAATCTGTAATGTAAAAGAACCTTTTTTTGACATGTTTACCTTTTATGTCATGCCTTCGTGAATCGAGTATAGTTATTTTATATTTTAGAAAATGAACCAATTCATTTTTTTTAAAATGCATAGGCTTTTAAAAATACAGTCAATAATATTTTATTATTTCAATTTACAGGGATGCTCGAGGCACACAGATTTACGGCGGAGTGACGGACATACAGAAACGTCTTATCGGACATTACTTACTCAAAGAAAACGACGCACTTTAATTGTTATCGAATAAGAAATCTATTTACAAGAGTCGAATTTAACAAAAGTAATATTTACTAAGAATAAACTAAATAAACTTGCAGTTCGTGAGGCTAAAACTGAGCTTTACATATGTGTGCGTCATTTTAAAAGTAAGCCATCAGTAAAAAATAAACATAAAAAAATATGTCAATTCTTCTACGCTGGATATTGCATCCTAATATTTTTTACTCTCATCTGATAAGTCGTTTCGAGTTAATAAGTAGATTCATTACTTTAACAGCGTTTTGTCTATGATATTAAGGTTTAGGTCAAGCAAGTGACGTCACATCTATATACGAAATGAACTCACACAAATGCAAAGCTCAGCTACGGCCACGCGGGCTATTTGTACTTATATATTTTTGTAAAAATATACTTTAAAAAGAAATTTAGATTAACATTTGTTTTTATTTTATTGTTTCTTTTCATAATGTTTGGTAGACACAAATGACCACATACTATATTTTACTCTGCTCTTTTATAAGAAAATGCTTTAATTTCTTTACTTTTTTAATTCTTATTTATAAATAAATAAATAAATAAATAATTATTGTTTTATAGTATTTTTATTTAAATATTCTATTCTGTCTTTAAATAGCTTAAATTATTTTATACTTTATTTTCTAAATTATGTTATAATTATATGTTTGCTTCATTTTATTTCAATCTCGTTCAGTTCTTCAAGAAAATAGTAAAAGAGACAGTAGGTCACAAAGTAACTAAGACGCAATAGATTTTTTTTTGTCTTATATAGGCTCAATAGACGTTTCTGTATATTGTAATGTATATGTATATAGTAATAAATAATATACTGTATATGTTTGAACAGATGGTGCTTAATAGATGTTATTTAAAAATTTAATTTCTAAAATTTTTATTTTATTTTGTTAATTCTGGTTATTTTTTTAAGGTAATATAAAAAATTGATTATAATATTATAAAGAAATTGACAATAAATTATATTATTACTTATTAATTATACGTAATATAAGAAAACACCTTTTAACATGCTAAACTATGGAAACAAAATAGTACTAAAAATTAATAATCTATTGCTTATAATATCTTTTGTTTATGATATAAAACTGTTACATTTGATATGAAATATATTTATTTTCTGGTAAAAATTATATTGTTTTATTTTTACTATACAGAGTGGTTTTGTCCAATAATAAAAAAGTGGTTTTTTAACAAAATATTCTATAAAATGATCGTTGTAAAATAAAACGCCATTTGTCAAGAATGACGAACACAGACACAAATTTATTAACACATTAACGCCACACACGTCTCATTCACTAAATCGAGTCGTAGGTAATGGCGGTGATAAGGAATTGCGTTAAAAAATGAGAGATATCCCTTTCTTTTTTTTTATGGAAAAGGCAAGGGAAACCAGCGTTCGGGTCACCTGATGGTAAGTGATCACCGCCGCCCACGACCCCGTGCAACACCAGAGGAGCTACAGGTGGATGGATTGGGCGCCGGAGCCCGGCATTACCTGATGCGAAACGCAGTGGCATAAAGCCAATACTTAACGCCGGTTTTAAATGCCGGGGGTAGTAATAATCCGGTCGAGTCTGCCCATGCGTGTTGCCATTGCTGGCGACGTGACTCTACCACACGTACTTTAGTCGCCTCTTACGGCACCACCAGTACCAGGATGATCCTATCCTAGGTCGGGACAACACGGCTTTCTCGTTCTAGTATGTTTATTGTGAATGAAAAGTGACAGATCGGCAACGCTAGTAGTATTTTTGGAGTAGTATGCGTTTACGTTATTGGTATCTATGCGTAACCGCGTCACACGAAATACAGGTATGGATAAACATCGTGAAATGAAAAAAAAATCCTACGTCTAAACCGTTGAGGTATCTTGATTAATTTCTTTACCTGTGGGTTTGAAATATTTTACCCTATATGCTGCTCCCCTGAAAAAAGCACAGACGCTTCCAGCCTGTATATGTATGTCATATTTATGTAGCAGAGAAAAACAGTGAATCCTTTGTTTTATTCACAACTTTTACTTATTATAAAAAAGCAGTTTCAGGTTATTTCTAATTATTAAAAAAAACCGACTTCAAACAACGAACTAAAATGTAAAAAAATATTTTACATAAAGTAAAACGTACTACGTGATTTTATTGAACAAAAATAATAAAAAAAATGCATAATTTTGGAGGCGGTGTCAACCTGAAAATGAAGTTAACAAGCCTGTTTGTTTTACTCTGAATCCGAAGAAGAAAGACTTGAAGACTTCAAAGCCAACAAGTCGCAAAATTTGTTAGATGTTTAAATTACACATTAAGTACGTGTAGTCACGTTCTCAATAATATTGAAAAGATTTAAATATTTATTTTTTCTATTCTCAAGAATTCCACAAATTTTAATACTAGACCGACGCGCCCATTGATCTCTAATATTATTTTCGTGGTCTAACTTGGAAAGTGAACCCATTAAAACGCCCATGTCGCTGCTTAAATTATTAACTGACATTAGACTTTTATCATACAAATCGAATCGAATCGTTATTTTATCTCAGCATTCTTTTTATTAATAAAGTCGATAGACGTTTTAATTTCTAGTATTTTACTCTAAATAACATTAAGCTCGGAGTTTATAAATATTTAAAACTAAACTCTAAATCTCTTTTCATCTAATAGTTTCAATAGCCGTTGTCCCTGATGAAGTTGATAAGGAATTCTTCTTTAAATTCTTATTCCACACCGTCACGTTAAATCTATCACTATCGCTATCTTTTTTCATACTCTTCGTATGTTTATTCTAGTGTTTAGTCACTTCTTGACGATGCCACACATTGCAGGTGGCAATAGCCATTAGAACTGATGCAAATTAGAAGTACATCCGTACTAGCTACTACCGCACGACAGCATGCATATAATAAAGCCCTTTGACACGACGTATTTTTTTTTATTTAATCAGCTTCGCGCTGTAGAGTCGTGTCAAAGGCCAGTCGTGGCGCAGGAGCACACGGTGTAGTAGGTAGGCGCAGCTGGTTGTGGTTTCGATCCCGACTCGACGAAATAAAATATTTATTTACATTTATATTTTCATTTCTTCGCTTCCGGATGCATTGCTCTGGCGACGCCGAGCAATGCATCCAGAATTCGGCGGAAAGTGGGAAACGGATTGTCTTAAAACTAGATTCCTGCTGTGTGCGGGATACAGCGTGAAGCTGATTTAATTTAATACACATAGGAAAACTGCAAAGCAGCGAAAAGATGATGCACCGAGAGTTCAAGGTGTAGAGATCGTTGGCACGGCAATGACGTAAGGCGGTTGCACTAGTAGACTAAGATTGAATAAAAAAATAAAAAATAAAATCACAAGCAAAAAAATATTTTAAATATAAGCTTTTATTTTTTGTTAATAATTAGAATACTAGAATATTACTTTTGCCTATCCTTTAATAGAATAAAATATCCTCATTTTTTTAAGAAACTACTCTGCGTTACTCTTTTCCTATTACAATCCGACTATACTCCAATTTTTTGTACTTGGTACAAGCATTGTTAGGGAAGACTTAAATCGTAAGTTGAAAATCGAAATCGAAAGCAGGGCGGTCATTTAAATTGTGTTATATATGGTTGTGTAGTAATTGTACCGTTAATATTTTAATCCCTTACTATTTAGTCTACGTCATGTTCAGCTCTGCACAGTACACACACGCATCACCAATGTCGCGATAGCGCACCGATAAAAAGAATCTTATCATTCCACTTCGATATCGCGCCGAACGTAGATGTACTCGCGAGATTCAAATATAAAACATGCGCGCCATTAGACTTTGCGTTTTGACATTTTGTTTTTTAATTTCCAAAGATGTCAAAGCACAGGACGAAGTGACTGAGCCTACAGTGATCCGATTGATTAAAGTGTGTGATTATTGTATTTGCAGTGAAATACCAGATGTGGACGGTACACATTTAGTGTTAAACATACAGTGTTCGGAATTGGATAAAATAGAAAACCTCGCTGATCTGGACAAAATTCAATGGCCTGATAATCCGAATGGATTAAAAATTGCTGCAACGTTTGAAGGGTTGGGACTTTCCACACTGGGAAAGTGAGTAATGCAAACAATATATTATCTGTATCTATAAATTTTTCAGGGCTATTCATATTAATGTATGTGTAAAGTGATTCATTATATAGATAATAAAAGGTCCTACGAAGAAAATGAAATGTTCAGGGTTATGTACACATAGTATATTGTTATAAAGCTTAATATCTTGTTTTAAACAACAAATGCTAGATAAAATTGCGTCATAGCTATACATATATTAGGTGGGTACTTGCCCAATTGAGAACGTAGGTTTAAATGGCTTGATTATCTTAACAACTTTATCTGTTGGCAAATAAATCTAACTTTAAACGATGAACTGGTATTTGCTTTTCATTAAATGATAGCCCTTTATAATTTACTTAATGGCTTTTTTAACATTGTGGCAACATATTTTGACAATTACTTAATATATCTACGTTTATTAATTAATTTATATTTTCAAATACTTATATATCCACCCATCGGCCTTTCAAAGTTCACTGCTGGACTTAGGCCTCCTCTAATGCTCGCCATTCCATCCACTCCTGTCACTTTTCCAATACAGCGGATTCCCACTGTCTTCCTCAGTTCGTCGATCTATTTAATATGTATATTTAAAGTATATATAGGTATATTTAAAGAATTAAGTTTGTTACGTCTTACGAGAATCGATATTTTATAACAATTATTTGTTAAATAGATAATATATAAGAAATAAATAGTTATTTATTTGATATTGATTGAATAAATAAAACATTATTTTGGGATCTGTCCCGTACTATTTACTATTTTATTCTAAGTCACCTTTATTAACATTTAATTTTCTGTATATTAAATTTGGAAGTGTATTTTGCAAACGCAATTCGTAATAGCTATGACGTCACTATAACCATATTACATATACAATTATTTAAAAAAAAGTAAAATTAAGCATGACTTTATAAAAATAACTTAATTGTAGGTAATTTTTATGCCACTATGATATTTAACCAACGATTGTAATATTTATCTATCATAAAATAGATATAAGTTACTATGGGCGTTTAATTTTTTTCTTACTAAAATTACTGGGGTGCGAATGGACCACCCGACCCTCCTTTTACCTATGCCCGTGTTACATGTACAAAAACATATTTATAATGTCATCTAATGATAAAAAAGGAGATCTTTAAAAAAAGTTTTTTTTAATCGATATTTTTGAAATGAAACTTTATTGCAAATTTCGTCAGTGCTGATCAAAATCACATAAATAATTAAAAAAAAAAACAATATATGATTAAATATTTTTATCATTTTTAAAATGCTATTCCTCACTTAGGAAAGAAAAATACTTATTTGAATGAATACTTATTAGAAAAAGTATAAAAATTTGAGCGTAGGGACTCGAACCCACGCCTCCTGGAAACCGACTAGGTGCTCTGACCACAAATCTTAGTAGTTTTCTGAATAAGTAATAGATCATTTAAAAAAATTAAATCAGTTTCACGCTGTATCTCGCTCACAGCAGGGTAGGCAGAGGGAACCTAGTGTTAAGACACTCCGTTCCCCACTTCCTGCCGAATTCTGGAGGCATTGCGTGTTGAGTGGCAGAACTCCGCCGCGCTTAGTCTCCACACCAGAGCGAAGAAATGAAAATATAAATTTAAATAAATAATAATAATAGATAATTGACATATAATTAGTATCTAATTAAATGGCAACCGCTACTTGCCTTCAAATATTTTGTAAATGCAAATGTATTCAATCACGCAAAACAATTAAATTTAAATAATATCGAGTGGAATTTATTGTTATGCAATTAAGAAAAATTGAGAAGCAATATAAAAAACATCTAAAGCGTATAAATTTATAATTTTTATAAACAATAAAAATCTAGAATTTTAAATTTTATTTGGTACGCGGTTAGATGTTTATTTTATTTCAAGAATCTATTAGAAGTTAGGTTCTATTTATTAGTCCATAAAAATTTAAAGTGAGTTTTATCTTAAACTGGCGGAAAATATTTTCATTTTTCTTTTTAGATAATAGTATAATGACAGAAAAAAAATGTGTGTTATAGTCACAAGTCGTCCCCATTGAGGAAATGAATTGTTATTTATTTGTATTTTCATTCTCTATCTTCGGTATCGAGGCAAATCGCGGCGTGCCTCCAGAATTCGGTGGAAAATAGGAAACAGAGTGTCTTAACTTTAGGTTCCTTCTGACTACCCTGATACATGCATGCATGCATGTACATTACAGTATGAAGCTAAAAAAAAGTAAACTGTATGTACCTACTTGTTATAAACGCATCATAATTATAGTATTAGTAGTATGCAAATTCGTGGAATCTTTATCAGCTGATCGCTTATTTGATATTATGTTGTTCAAGGGCCCCTCCCTCCCTTGTTCATTAATCAGTGTGGTATGTATATTGTATACTATAAATATGAAAAACATATCTAGACTTTGTTTTTATTGTATCTTATGCATTTTAAAAAACACATAAATAAATAAAAATATTTTAATCAGAACCTTTAAAAATTACATAGTTAGTGTAATAGAATGCAATAATGGCGCCTTCGCTTACAAACTGTGTCGTAGTGACTTACGCTACTCCCACAAAAGAATAGAATCCGAAAACAACATCATATATTTTAGCTTCGCTACACTTTTTAGCTTCGCTCGTTTTTGGGTACGTAGAGAGAAACTAGGGACCTAAGACACTCCGTTCCCATTAAGACACTTTCCTACTTTCTGCCGAAATTCAAGGTTATGCGTGCTGAGTGGCGGAATTTAACGCCACGCTTCGCCCCGTCACCAGAACGAAGAAATGAAAATCTCTAATAAGAATCAAATCCACAACTTGTTGCGTTTAAAATGCTTGGCTTGGCTTGGCTTGCTTGTTTCCCTGCGCCACGACTGGTCTCACAACAACATAACATAAATCAAATAAAATCAGCTTTACGCTGTATCTCGCTCACAGCAGAGGCAGAGACAGAGGGAACCTTGTATTAAGATACTCCGTGCCCACTTTCTGCCGAATTCTGCGTGTTGAGTGGTAGAACTTAACGCCGCGCTTTGCCTCGACACCAGAACGGAGAAATGGAAATATAAATGTAAATAAATATTTCATCTCCTCGAGTGGGGATCGAACCCACAACCAGTCGATTTTACAGTCACACTTTGTGCCCTTGCGCCACGACTGCTCTCATAACATATTAAATCTTACTTAACTGTACCAAAATAGAAATAAAAAATGACCCGTGTCTTCCATTAAAACAACACAAGAGATAATAGAACGACGAAATATAACATTTCAGAAGCTAAATAACAACAGTATGTAAAAAACGTAGTAAGTAATAAATAAATTTACTCTTTTTTTACTCTAAATATTTAACATTTTTTTTGGATGTTTCCAACAGTATCTAAATAATATTTAAAATTTATATATATAGATACATAAAAAAAAGTAAAAAGTGCTAAATCATAATTTATTGTCTGTATTTTTAATAAAAAGAGGTTGCATCCATTATAAAAAATTAACTTAATTACGATATTCTACATCGATAAGAAGTCAGTCACTTCCTGCGACGATTCGCAACTTAAACATAGCTGACATACTGATGGTGATGGATAGCTCTCGCGCTAACCGAGTTAAAGTTTTGGCGAGGTTATTGACATTTAAACAATTTGTGATAAATGATAAAGGAAGATAAAGAAGCTGTAGTATTATTTTTTAATTATTTATTAATTAATTAGCTTCACGCTGTATCCCGCACACAGCAGGGTAGGCAGAGGGAACGTAGTGTAAGACACTCCGTTCCCCACTTTCTGCCGAATTCTGGAGGCATTGTGTGTTAAGTGGCAGAACTCAACGCCGCGCTTTGCCTCGACACCAGAGCGAAGAAATGGAAATATAAATTTAAGTAAATATTTCATCTCCTCGAGTGGGGATTGAACCCACAACCAGTAGGTCAGTCATACTTTGTGCCGCTGCGCCACGACTGGCCTCAATTATTTATTAATAGAAAATTTAAAATATTTAATGATTGTTCTTTATTCTTCATACATGAAACTATTTGTTCATTTAAGACACCACTACAGAGACATTTAGTAAGTTTCTTTTAGCTTCATGATGTTTCCCGCGTTGACAGATGGAACCTGGGAACCTAAGCTTCCTAACAACCTCCATTCCCATTAATACACTTCCGTTTCCTACTTTCCGAATTCTGAAGGCATTGCGGGTTGGAAATATTCATTGGAAATATTTCATTTTATCAAGTAGAAATCAAACCCATAACCTGTTGCGGTTACAGTCCCACGCTTGTAATACGATGTAAGTTTCTGGCTGAATACGATAGTTATGGGTTCGATAAGTCTATTCGATGCTATTATTAATGTTGAAAAGTGATATAACTAAGTCTCACTATCAAAGTTCTCTGTAATAATTCTAATACTGCTAGAGATGGGTAGAAGTAAATAAAAAAAATTACATTAAATTCAACAAATCTGACGCATTGCGCGTCGTTACAGATAACATATCTAACAGTATCATGAACTTTATCAATTCATCTTCATTCCTATTAATTCCTAATTTACATAATTATTATCTGGAGTAGTTGCGCGATATGTTTTTTTTTTTAAATAAATTTTGTAGCTTCACGCTGTATTCTAGGTGGGCCTAGTGTTAAGACACTACACTTTCCATTTTCCGCCAAATTCAGGAGGCATTGTCTTTTGAGTGGCGGTAATGGCTCAATTCCATGCATTTGTTTCGGCAAACGGTAATGGCTCAAATCCAAGCATTTGCACCAGAGAAAGAGAAAAATTAAAATATTAGATACTAGAGGGCGCGTGCGGCTTCGCCCGCTTATTAGGAGTGAATTCTAAAAAACCACGAAACACGTGTTCAATAAAATATTTTTAATAGTCTGAATTTCAAATTTTATAAAAATCGGTACAGATAAAAAAAAAATTCCATACAAACTTTCAACCCCTATTTCATCCCTTTAGGGTTAAAATTTTTCAAATTCCCTTCTTAGTGGATGTCCAGAATATGAAAATAACCATCTGCCCAAATTTCACGTTTCTACCATCAGCGGTTACGGCTCTGCGTGCGTCTTACCTCAGTCAGTCAGCACAAGTCCTTTTATATATATAGATTTCATTTTCTTCGAGTGGGAAGCGAACCTATCACCTCTTGCATTTAAGTCCCCCGTGACATGACAAGCTATATTGTGTGTAACTTAACTTGTTTATGGAGGTAAACAGGAGGTAAATAGGATAAGTGTAATTTTAATTTTAAAAAACCCACCGAGATAATATGAATAAATACTTAGAAAAAAGATGCAAATATTTTATGCAAATATTGCGAACCTAGCGTTAAGATTTTAAAATGAAAATACTGTACTTATATTTAATTTCCTCGAGCAGGAATCGAACCTACAACTTGTTGCATCCACAGTCGCACGCTTTTACCAGTATTATAAATCAAATAGTTAATATTTTTATTTCCTCGCTCTGGCAACGAGGTATAGCGCGGCGTTGAATTCCACCACTTAACACGTAACGCTATCAGAATTCGGAGGCAAGTGGGGAACGGAGTGCTTTAACACTAGGTTTCCAGGTTCCTTCTACCTACCCTGCTATGTGCGCAATATTTGTCTAATTTTTGCCTAAGTTTTGTATGGGTGTAGATCTAATTCTATTTAACAACGCAAGGTTTATAAGTCCTGTTTGTCTTTTAACCTTCACAGCTCAAGTGGTAAATCACTGGACATTAAGAACACATTACTTGACGTAATCTGGACTTCTTGGTTTATTTCCCACAAGACCACTTTAAGTCTATATTTATGAAATATGATTCTATTATCTTTGTTATTATAGTACAGTTGAGAATTTTTTGACATACAGACCCACTTAAATCGAACCTGCTACGTAGGTACATATTGTTGGTCGTTCGATTTCATTTTTTTTTTCATAAAAACAATATATTACTGCTTTATAAACAATTATTCTTTAGATATTATAATATATATGTATGTGTTTTAAATTTCTATTTCAGATCAGATATGATTCAATTATTTTTGTTATTATAGTGCAGTTGAGATTTTTCTGACATACAGACCCACTTAAATCGAACCTGCTACGTAGGTACATATTGTTGGTCATTCGATTTCATTTTTTTTTTCATAAAAACAATATATTTCTGCTTTATAAACAATTATTCTTTAGATATTATAATATATATGTATGTGTTTTAAATTGCTATTTCAGATTACCATCTAATTTTCAAGTAGAAACACTACAGTTTATAGGCAACGGCATTAAAACCTACTGGCCCGATCCGCTCAGTGATGTTCCAAATCTAAAAAAGTTGTCTTTCAGCCAGAACGAACTGGCTGAGATCACTCCAGATTTATTCACAAAAATTGATGGGCTGGAAGACCTAGATCTCTCCTACAATAAAATAATACAACTAAATTCTTTGGACTTTAAATATTTACATCATGTCAGAAAGCTAAATTTACAAAGCAATCTACTGAAAAAAATACCAGTAGATGCTCTACAACCAATGACGATGCTCGAAGATTTGGATTTGAGTAAAAATGGTATATTCGATGTATTATTAAGGAGAATAGAAAGCACAACATTTAAATCAATAAAGCGGTTAAGTTTGAATGGTAACAGAATTCGATCAATTTCAAAGGTATCATTTCCTGAGGACAACAGTATGTGAGTATGATTTAGTTTTATGTTATGTTATGGTCGCAGAGTAGGCAGAGTTTTTACGACACTCCGTTGCCCACATTTCACCGAATTTTTGAGGCGTGACGGAGCTTAACGCAGCGCTTTGCCTTGGTACCAAAACGAATGAAATGGGAATCGAACCCACAACACGAGTTTACAGTCACGCTTGTACTCCTGCGTCACGACGGCTTCAATATAATATGGTATTTAACACACTCACACTTACACTCTCACTACCGTAAATAATTAATAGTAGTCAATATCTTATCTAAAACTGAAGTGTGCAATACTTGCTTTAACCTAGCACAGATAAATACGTACTTTTAGTATTGAAAATATTATTTACTTATAATTATTTGTTTAGCTTCACGCTATATCTGAGACATAGCAAGGTAGACAGAGAGAACCTTGGATCTGAGCGATAAGTAAAATAAATGTCTTAATGGAAACGGAGTGTCCGTTCCCAGTAAGACATTTCCGTTTCGCAGTTTTCACTGAATTCTAAAGGCTATCTAACTTGAATGGCAGAGCTCAATGCAGCACTTTGTTTCATTAGAAAATTGAAAATGCATGGAAATATGAAATATATTTTTTTCTCAAGTGGGAATTGAGCCTAAAACCTGACGCGTTGGTCACGGACATTACCTTTGAACTTTGCTATTTTCATGTAAAAGTTTTTTTTTGTACTGGGTATATTTGGCAAAAAAAAATATATAAAAAAGGTCTTCCCACATTCCGACGCTCATGAGGCAGTGTTTTAATGCTAAAATTATATATGCAAGTAGAATTTGGTTAAAATTTAATCTTAACATAGTTATTTCACCCAATCTGTTTATATTAATTACAATGTTGAGTTACCTTTAACGTCACTCTAACGTTAGTACTGACTTGATCTCAAACTATACAGGTAAAAAGTTAAAAAAGGATACAATATTATTTTTTATTTATCACTAATTATTCGTGTTTCAGAGAGCTATTGGACTTATCTAACAACATTATAGAAGTAATTGAAGAAAATTCCTTAATATCCTGCACCCGTTTAAAGGAATTAAATCTTGCACAAAATAACATAACGTTCACGTTCGCGCTCCCACCGACTTTGCAGATAGCTATACTGAAGATAAACACACTGTACCACTGGCCCAAGTTCCCGAGTGGTATTACATATATCGATTTGTCATACAACCGGTTATCCGCCTTATATGACGAAAATAATGTTGAATTTGACAATTTGGAAGTAAGATTTTGCCTATTTTTTGATTTTTTAAACCAAATTAAATCAGCTTCACGCTGTATCCCGCCCACAGTAAGGTAGGCAGAGGGAACCTAATGCTAAGACACTCCGTTGTCCATTTGAGGCCAGTCGTGGCGCAGGGGCACAAAGTGTGACTGTAAAATCGACTGGTTGTGGGTTAGATTGCCACTCCAAGAATCCCCACTCGATCCCACTCGAGGAAATGAAATATTTATTTACATTTATATTTTCATTTCTTCGCTCTGGTGTCGAGGCAAAGGCCTCCAGAACTCGGCGGAAAATGGGGAACAAAGTGTCTATTTATTAAACTAAATTCTCCATAAATAAAAATTCTCCTGATTTATACGTACATGCTTTGCATTTTCAGGTTCTCAGTATCGGTGGTAATCAAATTAAAGATTTTCAAATTGAACGAAAATTACCTAAATTATTCAGCTTAGACCTATCATACAACTTAATATCGGACGTTCCCAAGTCTTTAAGCAGTCAATTGTTGCCTAACCTTGAAGAACTGCGCTTGGATGGAAATCCATTAGAAAGTATATATTTCAAAAACATTATAGCCCTAAAGAGTTTGTATATGAACGACTTGAACAGGTTAACTGTGGTTGAGGATAAAGCTTTCAGTAATGTGATCGGCAGAAATGGTGATGAAATATCGGAAGAGAAGAACTGTTTCTCTCTTTATTTGGCAAGTTGTGCATCGCTTACGACAATACGGGAAGGGGCGTTTGATGCTACGTCACTGTGTACGGTAAGTTGTGATGGCCGTCGGGTGCTTTTTTAACCTGTTAACCGGGGAATTAGCTATTGCTCAACTCGTTTCAGAATGGGGACTTTTTCTTCGCAAACAAATAAAAAGATTAAATAAAATTAATAAAAAAATAAATTAAATAATAAGAATAATAATTAATTAAATTTAAATTAATTAATTTTTATTAAATTAATTAAAATTTCGTCATGCCCTCTTATGTATGACGAAATATTTCGTCATACCCAGTTAATAGGTTAAGCCCCGACGCTAAAAGTGGAGTGTTATAATTTTAACATGTCTGTCTGTCTGTGGCACCGTAGTTCCTGAAACAATGAACGTTTTTGAGTACAGTTTTATTTAATCGAAAGCCTTGATCACGCGTGGTTATTGATATTATATACATACATTTAAATAAAATCAGATTAGCAAAGAACATCGATGTACGGCTTGATATCAGAAGAATATTTGTTAATATATGTAATTTAGTTTGTAAATTGATTGTAATAATTTTTTTCTTACCAGTCAATAAGGACAAAAATAAAATGCTAAAATAGCAAAATCCTTTTTTTATATGTTAATGAATCTCTTATATTTAGTGCGGATGTGGTCCGCAATTTGTCTAAGACCTTCCGTTCCCCATTTGAGGCCAATCGTGGCGCAGGGGCACAAAGTGTGACTGTGAAACCAACTGGTTGTGGGTTCGATCCCCACTCGAGGAAACGAAATATTTATTTACATTTATATTTGCTTTACCTTAATTTTATGAATAAATAAAATTATGTTATTTTTAGTTGGACATTAGCAAGAACAAATTGTCATCGCTGTCTAAAACACTACTGGACTGGTCCTCCTTGTCCGAGGGGGTCAACCTGCAGTTCAACCCCTGGCACTGTTCGTGCGACTTACAATGGATATTGGACACCTTGGTACCGCAATTATACAAAACGAATTCAAATCTACTTGCTGAATTAAGGTAGTATATTTTATTTATTTTATTTGTACTTCGTTTTTATCTTATTTTGGCAGTGTTTTGTTTTTTTTCGCGTAGCCGGGTAGGCAGAGGGAAACAAGTGTAAAGACACTCCGTTTCTCTATTTTCCGCCGATTTCTGGAGTGAATACGTATTGAGAGATGAAACTTAACGCCGCACTTTGCCTCGACTCCAGAGCGAAGAAATGAAAATAATAAATATTTCATTTCTTCGATAGGGAATCGGACATATAGCCTGTCGCGTTAACAATCACACTCTTGTGCCCCTGTGCCACGATTGGCCTCACTTAGCTTTTTAAAATAAATCAGCTTCACACTGTATCCCTTACACAGCAGGATAGGCAGAGGGAACCTAGTGTTAAGCCACCCTATTCTCCACTTTCCACTGGCATTGCGGGTTGAGTGGTGGACCTCAACGCCTGGCTTTTGCCTTATTGCCAGAGCGAAGAAATAAAAATATTAACAAATAATCGTTTATTCTCTCTAGTAGGAACCGAACCCACGATCGTCGCATTACGGTTGCATTGATTCGTAGTCTTCACTATTATTATCATTATATTACTGCCCTCCCTCTCTTCCTGTCTTCCTTTTTTCGGAATAGAATTAAAAAGTAGAAATAGGATAAAATACTGTTCTCATAATATGTTATTGTAAAACCTAGATGTGCCTCTCCTCGAGCGTATTCCGGCCTGAGGCTGCTGCACTGGTACAACTGGACGGAGCAGGCGATGTGCAACGATGTGTTCACGAGGGGAGGGCCGAGCGGCACGTACATGGTAGGAAAGTAACATTATTTTTCGAATGTAGTGTAATTTATTTTTGATGTATGATTTAGCCCAAGAATCCAGGGTCTACTGTCTCTGAAAGGGTGGGGCCCTCAAGTAAGTAAATACACATATAGTCTTAAGTATATATTAGACTAATGGTCCTCAAAATTTCAGCTTTGCTAAAATGACGTAGGTCTGGGGGCCATGGCGTCTCAATCAAATTGTTTTAGTATGTGTTATTATTGTGATTTCTTAAAACCTAGCAAAAGATAGCTCTATATCGCGGTTCGAAGTCAACTTCACGCTGTATTCCACACACAACAGAATAGGCGGAGAGAACATAAAGACACTCCGTTCCCCATTTTCCGGGGAATTCTGGAGACATTGCGTTTTGAGCGGCGGACTCGACGTCGCGCTTTGCCTCGACACCAGAGCTACGAAATGATAATATAAACTATTTCATTTCTTCGAGTAGGGGATCACATCCACAACCAGTTGCGTTTACAGTTACACACTTGTGCCGCTGCACCAAACCGGCCTGGATTTGAAGTAAACGCAAATTTTACTATTATTTCATATTTTTAATTTTATATTTTAATAGGTAAAAAGGTTGCGTTGCTTACTCTTAATCTTATATAATTTCAGATAGATGAATCTAGAGAGAGTGGACCAAAGGTGAACTCCCTAACGTTGATTCTTGGGGCTGTCGTTATAGTGACACTGCTTATTGCGATAGCGTTGGCTGTGTACGTCGTGAAGACGAGAAGAAAGCATAGGGTAAGACAGAACGCCCTTAATAGAAAAAGACAGGAAACATCAGATTTTAAAAGTTCAAATGGATTACAAAAAGAACAATTTTCTGCTTTGAACAGAGCATGAAAAGAATATTCAAAAGTGCCATATTTTTTCAAATATGGCTCGGAGAGATTGTAAGTGGCTATTACTGCCAAAATTTTTTTTGTAGTGTAAAATCACTAAAAAAAATACAAGCTGTCAGTTTTATGCTTTAATAGAATAGTAAAAAAATATATATTAATATAATACTTTATGGCAATAGCCGAGAATGTTCTTATTTCGCAATGAAAGGTTATTAATTGTTTAAATTTTATAATTAACAGTATTTCAATCGATTTACAGTTATATAGATAAAATAGATTAAAAAATATATATTATGCCATAGATATATTATAATATTTTATTTTATAAGCCAATTTTGAAAAAATCACATTATTAATCAACCTTATTACTGTTTCGGAATGAAGTACTGTATTAATTATTTATTATGTTTTTATAATAATTATGTTTTCAAATATTAGCTTTTTCTATTAGCCTTTTTGAATTTTACATTTTTTTTACAATAACCATTATTATCATCACTAGTCATTTATTTTATTAATGGAGCATCTAAAATTATATAGATTTTGTTACAATTTATTATATTAACATGTGTAAAAATAAAAAATAGAACGTAATATAAAATACAAATTTAATGATTTAAGCCAAAAACTTTAAGTTTATCTAATGTATTAAAATCAGTATTGTTGTAAATTTAAGGAATAAATATTTTTTTTACGTTGCCTTGGCTTTATCTTCCGAGAGGATTTAAAATTTTACGCAACGTAGATGGTCCATTCCAAGTGCCTTTTAGTAACTTATTCCAATAAATGTATGGGAGTAAGTCCTTGTGCATTAAATATAACAAACGTCGTTCTTTACTCTGAAAATAAAAATTATGTTAAAAATATTGCTAATATAATAATTATGACCCAGAAAGAATTGTATTTATATAGTTATCTTTTTTTAGCTTCACCTGTATCTATACTACACTTTTCTATGCGTGGGATACAGGAAGGCTCCACCTTCCTACTCTCTTTGTCTATCCGAGCTTTACCTACTAACCAGAGCGAGGAAAACTAAAATATTAAATATTTAATTTCCTCTAGCGGGTATCGAAACCAGAACCTCGTTTACAGTCGCACGTTGGTGCACCTGCGCAATGACAGTCTCAAAGTAATCTTAACTATACTAGAAACTCTATCTATACTAGTATAGCGGAGCTCAACGCCGCCCTTTACTTTGCCAAAGTAGGAGAAAGAAAGTAATTTATTCTTTCACAGTGTAATTCGAACCTATATACATGGGGGTCATGGTTATATTCAAACAAAAAATGTAAACAATAGACACTAACTAACAAGCCATGTGAACTTTTTTATTTTATTACAGTAGAAACTCTATTATCCGGCCCTCAGTTATACGGATTCGCGATTATCCGGACTACAGACCAACTGTATTAAATGTACCTACAAGTCGTATCAATGCAAGCATGAACGTGTCGAATCTGACACCACCCCGCCCGCGCCGCGTCCCATCGTCGTACATCTTAACATATCTTAGTAAACATTGATTTTCACTTTATATATTAGTTGTTTTAATTAAATTTATATCACTACGTATGTGCATACTTACATATTCTAAATACCCGATTACCCGATTTTCCATACTTTGGATTATCCGGATTTTCGATTATCTGAATGCCTACCAACAACAATTAGTCCGGTTAATCGAGTTTCTACTGTACTAACAAAACAAAAATATTTCGAAAAATTCGAACCTGATCAAATGGAAATGTTTCCCAAATCCTCTTGTCATATAAAATTTCCGCTAATATAGCTGTTTTGTAAGAAGTAAGTATGGGGCAAGCTGAATAACCGTTATATATAGCTGTGGGCTCTTTGCCATACATGGCGTCCCATAGATTTAGTTCCACTACGCGGCTTTGCACCGCTGAAATAATATTAAGTTTTTAGTTTTTTTTTTCAGCTTCGCGCTGTATCCCGCTCATAGCAGGGTCGGCTGACGGAACCTAGAGTTAAGACACTCCGTTCCCTTCTTACTTCCAAACTCTGTCTGTCTATCTTGTGCCCCTGTGCCACGAGGGCCTCAATTTAACTAAGTATTATAATAAATCACAAAATTACCTACTGTTATTATAGCATCTCGTTGTTTTTCTAAAATAATAGTAAAAAATATTATAAAAATATTTTCACGAACTAAGTAGTTAGTCACTTTTAATAAGTTTCTCACATTTGCAGAATTTCCCATTTCGATTATAAAGTAAACGGCGTGTGTGTAATGGCGTAGGGATAGGGACGGGGTAGGAGGGAGTAGGGTAGGGACAAAGGTGTGACTGTAACGCGATGGTTATGGGTTCGATTCCCACTTGGGAGAATGAAATATGAAAATGGCGGGAAATGGAAAACGGAGTGTCTTAATATTAGGTTCCTTTTGCCTACCCTGCTATATATGGAATACAGCGTGAAGCAAAAAAATGTATATTTCAAAGTAATTTCAAATTAACACCAAGACCTTACCAACCGCAGCAGCTGTCTTGCTATTAGGTGTGCTGGTACAGTCACCTATTCCATACACATTCTTGTATCGCTTATGTTGTAAAGTGTATGGGTCTACATCCAGATAGCCAGCGTCGTTGATCAGTTCCTCGCATCTTGACAGGCAGACTGGTGGTGACATTGGCGGTGTGACGTGGAGGAAATTATATGGGAGAGCTATAGTCTGTATAATGAATTATATTTATTGTACAATTAGGAATCCAAATACTCAAATACAGATTCGAAATTATTACTATTAAACAGATGGACAGACAGATATGCCTGACCCTGACAAACTAAGTATAAAGCTATAGTGTAAGTGTAAGGGTTCCGTTTATTTCATATTTATATTATAAAACTAGCGGCTCGCCCACGGCTTCGCCCGCTTAAAATACATGATTATTGATTTAATAAGAATTAAAAATTATTAAAGAATTGATTGACAACTATAATGACTTCTAATATGATTTTTGTACGACATTATCGTCAAAGAATTTTTGGTTGTTTTAAATAAAAAAATACGACCATTGTTGATATTTAATATTTATAAAATATACATAAAGCTAATTATTTATTACACCTATATATTTTTGTAACTTTATGTTCTTTTTACCTATATAATATACTCTGTTAAATGTGCTGATGTCAGTGAATAATTTAATTTACTCATTCAAAAACAGCCTTAAATGTTAAATTATTGATTTGAAGGATTCATAATATTCTTTGTAAAATAACTGTAATAATTCCATATTAACTCCTGTACAGTTTTTAAATTAGTTACATATATTATATGAACGAACCAAACAAAAAATCTTTGTATTTACTTGATATTTCTTTCAAGATCGTTCTTTATCTCCATGTTGAATTAATTACGAGTTGAATTAATTACGAGTCGTAATCGGTTCATTAAAAAAAAAGTTATCGTCATTTGAATGATGATGATGAACTAAACTTTAGTATTTAAGTTGAGTTAAAAGAAAGCAATTAGTGAAGTTTTCAAGTAAATCGATTCAGTACTTTCAGAAAAATGCGGACAAAAATATGTCGACAGACAGACAGACAGACAGACAGACAAGAAATAAAAAAAATATATTTTTGCTTTCTATTATTATTTTTAAATGTCCCTCTATCCATTTCAGTCAAAATTACTAAATGTACAGACAAAATATTTTTACTGTCTTATTATATACTAGCGGCCCGCCCACGGCTTCGCCCGTTTAAAATACATGATTATTGATTTAATAATGATAATTGATTGACAACTATAATGACTTCTAATATGATTTTTTTATTACTTTAATCTGTAATGTTCTAATATGATTTTTTTACGACATTATCGTAATTTCTATAAGAATTTTTGATTGTTTCGAACTAAAAAATACGACCAATGTTGATATTTGATATTCATAAAATATACATAAAGCTAATTATTTATGATATGTATATAT
>JAATLQ010034626.1:6340-23824 GCA_013421005.1 Heliconius erato x Heliconius himera
TGGAGGCCAGTTATCGGGACACATGAAATATTCAAATTTACTACTCGGGACTTTTATGATGAAAGATGCATAGTAGTTATGTTTCAGTTTCATTTTTTCAACAATGTACGCATCGTCCGGGCACTTTTTTTCCATATAGGATCTGAGCGTATCTTCAGTCGTATCTGGTTTGAAGAAACACGCATGAATTTTTTTCACTCGCTCCACAGTTTGCAACTCACAATCAAACGACCCACTCCTTCGAATAACTTGCCGTTTATTTGTTCTGGAACGATAGTGTACTTTTTTCCAGTTTTTCTCGTTACTTTCCACATCATTGGTAACACTAACGTGCGAATTATTAATTTGAGAAATGTTATTTTGTATAGTCGCGAGTTCCGTTGGTGTCTTTGTAGTCTCACTTGTATGAATGTCGTTAGAATTATCGTTATTACTCGATTGGTTTACCTCTGATAGTTCTCGGCAGCGCTTTAAAGCGTCCGGATCACCTGACGCAGTTTTTAGGCGGGCTTGTCGAACGGGTCGCTGCAGCGCTTTTTTTTCTAAATTTTTCTTTGATTCCTCGGGGGTAATCGATGATTTTTGATAATACTTTAGCTGAGATATAATGACCATTTGCCTATCTATTATTACATTCTGATCATCAATCTTGCTTTCCAGACTGCTAATCTTTTCAGATAAACCCAACACTGTCTTTTGTAGATCGCGTATTAGATTTTCTAGCACTTTTTGAGACATTTTACTTTTATTTTACAATTATTTACAATTTTTTATGCACAGACACCCGACGCGTGACGCGTCGTCGTAACGGTATTATAAATAGTTTTATAATGTTAAAAATAAAAATAAAATCAATAGTTTTGAGGCCAGTTGTGGCGCAGCGGCACAAAGTGTGACTGTGAAACCGACTGGTTGTGGGTTCGATCCCCACTCGAGGAGATGAAATATTTACTTAAATGTATATTTCCATTTCTTCGCTCTGGTGTCGAGGCAAAGCGCGGCGGAGTTCTGCCACTCAATACGTAATGTCTCCAGAATTCAGTAGAAAGTGGGGAACGGAGTGTCTTACACTAGGTTCCCTCTGCCTACCCTACTGCGTGAAGCTGATTTATAAATAGTTTATGTTTATTTTATCTTAGGAAAAAAATAATTTCTGAACAATATTTTTTTTATTGTTTACAGGGAAATCTGGTAATTGGGTGAATTACTTTAACACTCCAGAAATGAGAAAGGAAGCTGAAGAATACTATGAAAATAATCTTAAAGACACTGATCTTAAGTTCCCAGAAGTTCCCAATTAATTCAATTAATAACTATTATGAGCTATATCTTTATATTAAACTTTAATGTTCACGTGATAAATTAAACTATTTTAGTTATATTCTTGTGATTTATTTATTACTTGATTTACTTATCTAAGAATTTTATTTAAGTTAATATATTTCTCTATCAAATGCACAAAATTATTTACCCTTATGGGTACCCAGCGTTGTCAGATTTTCTATCGGTGAAAAGCGGGATTTTTGAATATTTTAATAAAAAATACGGGATTTTTTGCCAGAAGCGGGATATAATTTATTATTTATCCATTTATTTGAGTTTCGAGTAAAGTTTTCAATGGTGATAGATATCAATATAATATGTATTTTAATGGAAAAAACGTGACTACATTTAAACAATATTGTTTTGGTTTACCTTATGTAAGACGGTTGAATCTTCAGAATACGTAAATTACAAATATACATATTTGTATTTGCATGAAATTATTAGTAACTTGTTGAAATTTAATTAATTAAATAATTAAAAAAAGGTTTCTAACTGTACGTGGAATAAACTATGAAAAGCTGGGCTATGCTTGTCCCAATCGTGACTAAAAATAAAATTTTGGGCTAAAAGTCAGAATGCCCAAAATCGGGACATCTGGCAACGATGGTACTTATATATTATATCTTACCTTACCTTAAGCAAAATATTTAAAAAGTTTTATTTTTTGGTTTTTTTTTATTGAACCTCCACTCTTTGAGTATTTATATTTATTTTCGTTTTCTCATTCCGATAGGACAAAGCGCGGCGTTACATGACGCGACACAATATATCTATTATAAACGAGAAGTGGTTTACAGTTTCTTGACACAAGGTTCTCTCAGTAACCTACCACATGTGGGAAATACATAAAGAAAAAAGTATTAACTTTCGACTACATTTTATTATCAATTTTATTTTAGCTTCCCGCTGAATCCCACTCATAGCAGAGTAGGCAGAGGGAATCTAGTGTTCAGACACTCCTTTCTTATTAAAACACTTCAGTACTCCACGTTTGCGTCTTTGAGACATTGCGCGTCCTCGTTACCAGAGCGAAAAAAATAAAATACTCAATATTTCATTCCTTTGAGAGGAAATCGAACACACAACCCTCGCATTGACAGCCACACGCCTGTGCTACTGGACCACGACGGCCTCTTTCAACCTATACGTAATATTATTATATAACAATATCATTGCACCAAATTTAAGACCTCATATCACCTGTGTATCGGAACGGGACTCGTAACGGAAATGACGTCATGAATTCGTGATGACATCAGATTAACTCTTACAGGCTGATTTGAACACAGACCGAATTACCGGGAGCCCCTCAGGGGTATAACACCGGAAACAGATGATGCCTATACACAATTTGCATCTGCTTTATAGTGAGCTTTCATATTTTCTGTTAATAATTATTATTGGAGTACATAGAGTTCGTTTTTGATATATAAATGAAAAGCCGTCGTGATTGTAAGTGCGACGGTTGTAGGTTCTCGATGGAATCTTTTATTTGTAGCAGATTAGACAGATTAATATTAAGACATAAGACAATCCGTTTACCCAATTTTATGATCACCATCACATTCGAGACATAGCGGGCTGATTGAGTGAACTCAATCAATCGAGCTTCACTTAATCAAAATTAAGTTTATCTAGATCTGATAACAAGCTACCAGCGTGTAGAAATCACAACCGTCATGTTTACGGTAAGACGTAGTACCGCTGCGCTACCACAGTGTCATTCAATATAAATCTGAATTAATCTGAAATCTATGCCCTAGTTGCCTAGACATAAGCTTTATATGGCAGACAATTTTTCATAATCATTGACCAGACAGAAACTTCTCTATACCACTAAAATATTTATAATAATTATTTCACAAATAATTGTTGTATAAATATTTTAAATAATTCCAAAACAATACGCACCATATATTTTTATGCATTTTAAAAAATGTTAAGCTAAATAGATCTAGATAAAATATAATAATGTATATAGATAAAAATGAGATGTTAGATTTTTTTACTAATACTTAATTTAAATTTATATGTTTCCACGCACAGAAGAATTGAATAAGCAACCATAATTTAATTAGGCATAGCCCTATTAAATAATCAACTACTTTAAAAATGTTTTTAAGCTGTAGCCGAGCGGTGAGCGAGGAGTTTGGCGGGAAAGAAATGACGCGCCTTTATAATGTAAAATTTGAGCGGGAAAAAAATGTTTGGTTGTAGTGAGTAGTACAGTGAATTGTAATTAAAATTATAAAATCAGCTTCGCTGTATCCCGCACACAGCAGGGTAGACAGAAAGAACCTAGCGTAAAGACAATCCGTTACCCACTTTGCATTACGTGTCGAGTGGCGGAACTCAACGCCGCGCTTTGCCTCGACACTAGAGCGAAGAAATGAAAATACAAATGTAAATAAATATTTCTTCTCCTCAAGTGGGGATCGAACCCACAACCAGACAATTTTACAGTCACACTTTGCCCCTGCGCCACAACTGGTCCCAATATTAACATTATTGTATTATATAAAACTATTGGAAGTGAATAAGAGTTTTTTATATCCATGTTTTCGTTATAATTTATTATTCACCTTCAAGCTGTATCCCACAAAAAGAAGTTTAGACAAAAGGAAATTAGAGTTAATACACTCAGTTAAATTAATAACAACACTATAAATATTTTTATCCATTTATTATTTGCATTGTAAACCCATACACTTTGATCTATTCATCAACCGTTTATAATTTACCTTAGACAAGTCATTACATCACCATACCTAGAACCTTTTTACATTACTAGAAACTTAGTGATTAATTTACATACAGTATAGAAGGCGACAGTTTTGAAGATTTTTGTGTAGATTAATAAACAAAATCATTTATTTATTTATTTTTTCAAATAATTTAGCTACATTGCTAACATTTATTTTTGTTAATATTAAAGATAATATTAAAGATAGGAAGAGAACAAATAAAAAAATATACATTTTTATTTTATTTATATTTCAACAGATAATATAATGAAGATCCAAGATAGAGAAAAGAAGAACCAAATTTCTTGTAATGTAAAAAGGTATTTTAATAAAGTTAACATACTCGCACCATAATTGACTTGAAAAAGCAAAAATATTAATGCATGAAGCAAATTATAATGAAAACAATTAATTAAATACATGATATAAATAAATTATATAAATTAACAAAATCATACTCTACAATATCCAGAATATTCTATAGCTCCTTACCATTTAAATAATTTTAAATTTCGAATGAAATATAAGTAGGAATATAAATGAAATAATATTATTGAAGACAATAATAATTGTTGTAAAAAAACGAATCAAATAAATTTTACAAAAATATGGCACGTACATTTAACTCACACGACGCGAAATTCGCAATTAATTAAAAAAAAGAGTCTATATAACCACACTTTGGTAACTTTATTCCATGTACGAACCTCCATTTGTAAAAAAAAAAAGCACTTCAAAATTAGAAAAAGAATCAACAAAATACTAAAACACTTCTAAAATATTTTACAAATACCTAATTATTAAGAAAAAATGTTAAATAGTGTGCATTTATTACATCGAAAGACCGTGAACTTACTTATAGCATTTATTTTGTATGTATGTAGAATCGTTCGTAAAACTTTATAGAGCTAAAGTACCAAGACAATATTTAATATGAATAAACATATATTATATATTTATTATATATATATATTGTACGTAAACTGCATTTATACTTTTACAAAAGAAAATTGAGCAAAACATATTGCTCGACTGTACTGTAAAGTAATTTGTACATCTAATATTTAAAAAAGAAGAAGACGGCGATACAGAGCAGCCACTGAAAATCTAAAATCTTACAATACTTACTTTTACTACTTACAATATTAAATTATGCATTATCTTTGGCGAATACACTGCTTACGGTACCGTGAAATAACGCTGAGAAAAAAAGTAATTGCTTTGACGATAATAAATATAACGTCGTTGTAAAGTCTCACAATTTTTTTTTCCAATATTAATACTGAATTAAAAAAAACTGGTACCACCTCGCTTATTACTAATATATAAATTTACAGCTAATAAATAGATAGGTAAGAAAAATTATCGCGCAAAATTTTGTTGGCGCGAAACGCTCCTATCTGTCAAATGTCATACGTCAACGTATTTTTTTTTTACTAAGAATTTCGTTTATACAGCCACCGCCTTGTAATTTGTAGCAGCATTTAAAGATTCTGCCAAGTATATTTATTTTAAAATAATTATAATATTGTTATAATTAAATTTAATTTATGAATAGGCATGTCAAACTTTTTCGCTACTAAAATACATACATATATTACACGACAGTGGCGTAATCGATAATATATTCCCGTAATCATTTTTTATTTAATTAAATATAATATTATTATAAGTTTGTGGTGTTACAGCGAGAGCATAATTATAACTAATAACTTTTGTCGAATGGCAGTTTTAGTTTACCTTAAAAACACGCTCTTAGGTCGATACAGTTTACGCTACCAATTCCACTTTAGCTACACACATGGAATGATTACTTACGAAACTGAAATATTCTATTTTAGCATATGAAAAGATCTAACATTAGTCTATATACAATTAGGTCCACTATTTTGAACTATATAAAACCGATTGAGCCGATTTTTATTATAATCAAATGAATGCTACAGTGAGATTACGAGATTCTTTCTAATCAATTTCTAATTCTCCCATATTAGAAGGATAAAAAAAGATTTTAACTACAGTACTGAATTAAAAAGCAGGTATATATAAATACAATGGCATAATAAACATACATTTAACCTATTTACATTACAAATACATTTTATTAATTCGATTGAACTGACACTAAACCATTTTCGCATACATTAGTTATTATTTGTACGTAAATATCCATAATAAATGAGATGCGGTGAATTTACATACATAAATATTAATTATTTATATATATAGAAAAAAGTCCTAGTTATAATTATTATATTAAATATTCCATTATTAATCATCTAGTGACAGATGAGTACACCATTTATATGTACATCATGATTTTTGTATGAAATGTATTGAATCAAGACTTGAAGTCTTTAAAACTACATGACACTTCCTATATTTCACTCAACACATTTATTTTTATAAATTATTAAAATTAGAAAGTCATTGTTTTAATCCACAAAACATTTGTTAAGTCATCCATTACATTCAGAAATATCCTTAATTTAGTAAAAAATTGCAACTTAATTTTAATTTTCTTCAAATATAAACAATTAAAAAAAAATAGACTAATATTGTTTAATGCACAAAACATTCATTCATCTCATTCAAAAATGACCTTGAAATTGAATCTAAATTTCTTAACTCACTTTGAGCCAATTTAAAATGTTATATTAATATTAATTTACTTCTATTATATTTACTTATACTACACCATTATTATTTGTAAATTTTGAAAAGATATAAAAAACGTTTATTTCTTTCATTGTTCATTATTTTAGGTCACCATAGTCGTTCATTAATGATACTTAAACCTATGTTGAGCGAATCGATGAGAAATTATATTTAAAAAGTTACATATTTCGTTTAAATACTTTATAATTCGTTTATAGTTCTGAGTTTGACAGTTATCCATTATAGCACAGCCTTGTATGGACTTTGTAGAAAAGTTCAAAGTTCGATATATCCAAGTGAAGATGAAAGTTCATACATTTTTTGATGTATGTGGATTATTTACATAGATTTTTTTTATAATCAATACAATATTAAGAAAAAGTTAATAATAGGCATTATTGTTACCAATATTAAGTATAAAAAATGTTCAATGAATGTATAAACAAATAATTAATAATACCACAATCAGTATTTATTAGGTAAAAACAACCAAAAATAAGCAAAAATATTTCAAAATATATAAATAATAGGCCATGATAATAGTAAGAAAAACATGTAGAAATATTTGTGCAAATATAAAATATAAATACAAGTGCCATATATTAGACCATAGTATATAAACAATATAATTGAGCATATTAATGTATACTGCATAAATTATCAAATCGATTAGTACTAATTAATTAAAATCGATTTTATGTGAAAGATAAAAAAATCATTCACCCGATTGGATGCACATTAAAAAAATCACTCTCTACGTCACTATGATACGCATAGCATTCGTTCGAGTGACTCCAAAAATCACGAGACACAATCAGATCACCAAACACTTAGTCACCATCACTTAAAAAAAGTTACAGTTTAGTCGCTGTTTTATTACATTCGTAGGAGCACCGGAGATGCACAGAAAGCTGTTTCCCCGGCGCTTGATTCTACAACTCCGTTACAGCGTATAAATCCCTCGTGTCACGATCGCGAGGGTCACGGGGGTCGCGAAGTTCACGGGGGTCACGTAGCTCACGGGGGTCACGTTGCTCACGGGGGTCACGTTGATCTCGAGGGTCACGTTGCTCACGGGGGTCACGTTGGTCGCGAGGGTCTCTTTGCTCTCGGGCTTCGTGTCGTCTTCGGTGTTGATTATTCGGTTGTCTTCGGGGTCTTTGTAAGCTCCTGTACTCTAACGCCGCTGCGGATAATGGTTGTGGGTCGGTTCGTCGTTGGGGTCGTACTGTAGCGTATTTGTCCGCCGGGGGGTGTCCCGGAGGGTGTCCTGGGGCGTGCGCTGGAGGATGCGAGGGGGTGTGCCGGGGAGCGTCAGGGGAGAAGGTGGCGAGTGCGGGGGGCGGCGCGGGCGGTCGCGGGCGCGGCGCGCGCGGTCCAAACGACGCGTATTTGGGGTCGAAGCGGTTCAGTGACCCTGAACGGCTGGCCTGACCTGGAATATTACAATATAATTGGTTAATCATCATATTTTAATGTAAATTTTATATATGTAGGATTATAATTTTTGCAGATCAAAAGCCACTTATTAAAATTGCCACTTTTACTTATTTTAGATACTCAATAAATGTACAATTTTAGATTGATGTAAACTCAAAATGCATTAATTATTCTGTATGAATCTAAAATATATGTTGAGTGACATAAACGAACTTGTGTTACCACACAAGTTGTTCCAGTTCTGGAAGTGTCAAAGTCAAATTTTATTCAGAATAAGAAGTTACATGAGGCCAGTCGTGGCGCAGCGGAACGAAGTGTGACTGTAAAACCGACTGGTTGTGGGTTCGATCCCCACTCGAGGAGATGAAATATTTACTTAAATTTATATTTCCATTTCTTCGCTTTGGTGTTGAGGTTAAGCGCGGCGTTGAGTTCTACCACTCAACACGCAATGCCTCCAGAATTCGGCAGAAAGTCTTAACACTAGGTTCTCTCTGCCTACCCTGCTGTCTGCGGGATACAGCGTGAAGCTGATTTTTTTTAAAAAGTTACATGATTTTTTTTAAGTTAATGCCTCAGACCTGAGAGGAACCGGCGCAAAAAACCCAGCGGGATCTTATTTTTAAATCAATTATAAACATACATAAACAATAACATTTTCAATAATGTAGCTAAAGTAATCAAGGCGAGCCGTTACCACATCAGTTAATAATCTTTTTTTTTAACCGCAATAGCTGATAAGCTAAGTATTCGCCAATCCATTAATATGAGGTCCCCACTGTAATTTGGAGCCAATGGTGATTCCGAGAAATACGGTAGAATCGACAGCTTCCAGGATAATAATGGTAAATCATTTATATATATTAAAAACAGTGAAAACTAGAATATCAGCAAGGATTTTTTCAAAGAATTTTTCAAAAGGTTATTAATGACTTAATTTTATGGTAGAAGACAACAACTAAATTATCGTTGACACAACAGATTTTTTGTTGATTTATAGCGATCAAATTGCCCTTAATTAATTATATTGCAGCAATTTAAATACATTTTATATATACTAACTTACCTCTTCTATGTTAGCTGACCCGAAGCTATCTCTTGCTCTGGTAACAAATACCGCGTTGAGTTTCGCATTTCAAATATTAATATCAAATATTAGACGGAAAATAGAGGACGGAATGTTTTAGCACAGGTTCCTTCTGTCTACCCTTACTTTACAACGGGATATAAGCGAAAAACAAAAAAAAAATATTAACCTGTATTCTGTTCGGATGGCGCGCCGCCCGCCCGCTCTCAGTAGAAATCGTTACTCTCGAGCGTCTTGCACTGCTTGCTCAGTGTTGCGTATTTGCCATTGTGTGGAGCCCGGCCCAGGGTGTGGGATCCGCCCAAAGCGCCCAATCCGCCTAAACCTCCGCCTAGACCTCCACCCATGCCACTGGACAGGCCGCTGTTACCGGTCGGGCGGCCTAGGGTAGCGCTGCCGGACATGCGCGATCTGGAAAAATATTTGTTATTATTATTTATTATCTATATCTATATATACATATAATAAATGTGTAACTGTTAGCCGTCTGTATAATTTATACAATGTACATGGAAGATATATAAAAAATGTTTTTAACAAAAAAAAAGAGACTTCAAGCAACAAACTAAAAAGTAAAAAATTATTTTATTGAATAAAACATACATTAAACATACATACTTTAAAATAATAACAAAAAAATAATAATTTTGAAGTTGGTGCCAAGTAAGATAAAGAGGCTTAGTAATTCGATATTGTAGTAATGTTGTTGCAGCATTAGGATGACTTTTTTTACAGAAGTCGTTTAAAAAATATATATTAGTAATAGTAGTCAAAAAAATAATTTTTAAAATTGTTATATTTGCCTATGCGTTTATAATGCACGCTAACCTCAGAAACGACTTAACCCACTTTAATGTAGTTTTCACTATTATATTTTGGCAATCACTCAATGTTTGTTTTATTTCAGTTGTTTCATAAATAAAAGGTTATATAAATTTAAAATATTATTAGTATATTATTACTGTACTACAGTAGGAATTATTAGGATATTTAACATACCTAGGCCTCTCTCGTTCCCTATCCCCTAGGTCCATGAGCTGCACGGCTGCACTGTACGAGGGTGGTTTCCCGTTGGGGAAGGGCGCGGGGCGGGGCAGCGTGCGGGAACCTGCACTGCCCGTCGATAGGAACGGAGCTTGTTCTTCACCAGGAGTACTACGCCTAAAAATAAACATTTTAAATATCATTTACTCCAGTTCCTTCTTTTTTAATTTTACGCTGTATCACACATAGCAAGGTAGGCAGAGCAAATCTAATGTTCAGACACTTCATTTCCTTTCCAGATTGGCTGATTTGAATGACGTGAAATACATAATATATAATATAATGCATAACAGTTTATCAAATTTACCCTTATAAAATTAGTACCTGTAGCTACTGTATACTAACTTGTATGTCTAATATAACAAGAGTAACGATTTTTTTTATTTATTTGACCGAAAATAGACACGCAGATACGTTTTATTTTATAGCTTTACGCTGTATCCCTCACATAGCATGTTATCCAGAAAGAACATGAAAACATTATGTTCCCATTATAACACTTTAATTCACAAGCTAAAAGCAATAATTTCCCAGTTTCCGCCAAAATCTGGAGGCATTGCGTGTACACAGCCACAACCAGTCGCGTTTACAGTCACACGCTTGCCCCTTGTGTCCCTGAGCAACGTCTGGACTCATTTGAGTAAAATAATTATTTAATATAAAAATAAACGTAAAATCAGTTTCAAGCTGTATCCCGCACACAGCAGGGTAGGCAGAGGGAACATAATGTTAATACACTACGTTCCCCACTTTCCGCCAAGTTCTGGAGGCATTGCATGTTAAGTGGCGGAACTCAACGATGAGCTTTGCCGACACCAGAGCGATGAAATGAAAATATTTCATTTCCTCGAGAATGCCTCTTTGCTACGACTGGCCAACAAAATAAAATAATTATATTTACTTAGGGTTAATATAAATCCAGGCGTGCGAGTCGACTAGAACGATTGCGGTAAACAGGAAGCCAGCCACAATGGCGGCTAGCAGCTGCAGAGATAATGCCTGGAAAAAAATACATTAAGTATCTATTTATACGCTATTGTTAAAATTAACCACCACTTAAACACCACTTTTCGTCAAATTTTTGACGGTACTCAACACCGCGTATAACATTGTGACTAGAGCGAGGAAGTAAAATCATTATATAATTTATTCTCCATCGCGCATAGTCATAGACATGATCCACTGCGCCACTTCGTTCTCGAAAATAATACAAATAAAATTATTTAATTAAAAAGGGTACTGAACCCTCGACCACCTCGTGTACAGACGCTGCACTGCTACTATGGCCTCATCCATTTTATCTGAAGTAAAGGTCCAGCAATTTATCTTACAGTCTATAAAATGAAATATATAATGAACAAGTGTATTAACAATCATCGCCTTCCCTGTTATGCTAATACATTAAATACAGCTTGAAGGCGTGTGGCGCGCGCCTTGTCCGTAATATTTATAGCTTGTGGCCCGAGACACGTGACCCGTAGCCCGTGGCCTATGGCCCGTAGCTCGTGGCCCGTGGTCTGTGGCCTGTGGCGTGTGACATACCTGCAGGCCCCCGTCGCAGGCGGCGCGGGCGGCGGCCACGAAGTAGGCGCGCGCCATGCGGCACTCGAGCGCGCCGCTCAGCGACACGAGCGCGCGCTCCGCCTCGCCCGTGCCCGCGCCCAGCGCGCCCAGCGCCGGCTGAAGACCTGGAATAACCAACATATAATATATGAATGTAAAGGCCATTCGTGGCGCAGGGGTACAACCAACGACTACAAACGGAACAGATTGCGGGTTCAATTCCTATGCGAAAAAAATAAATATTTAATATTTTTATTTCCTCGTTCTGGTAAAGAGGCAAGCGTTAAGTTCTTCTTGCAACGCTGTATACCAGAATAGGATCGATCGTGCGGACTTTGACCTTTCCATCCCTTGGCTATACTGCACTTAGATATTTACAAGATTTATTTATAAACAAAAGTCTTACAGCACAGGTAGTGTCTCAACACTGTTCCCTTTGCATGACGTAAAATACAATAAAATGTGAAGCAAAAAATAAATGACTAATTAAAACCCCGACACACAAAATTCTTAAAACTAAACAAATAACTAGAAAATAGCTGATAATTTTCAAACATCCAAACATATTTTCCAGAATCGTTCCTCAATTACATACTCAATTATGTGAACTTTCAAACAAAAAAACTAAATCAAAATCGGTTCATCTATTTACGAACACATATATAGTGAAACTGTAAACGACAAACTTATAACACTATTATCTGTTTACGTCCGGGGCTAAAATTGCCACCATACCTGGATCATTGAACAGCTGAGGAGCACCGCGGGATAGAACAGCCAGTGCCTGTCTCACGGCCACGACGGCGCGCTGCGCGTTGCGGAGCTCCGCTGTGAGTACGTTCTCGCGGGACACCTTGCAGGATAAGTAGTAGTGCACCATCTGGGGGTAGGTAATATGGATTTTTTAATAAATCTATCTTATGTTCCTCGAAGCCGTTGTGGCGCAGGGGCACAAGCATGTGACTGTCCGACGGTTCGGTATTGGTTCGATTCCTAATGGGAGGCTTGAATTATTAATTTTCATTTCTTCGGTCTGATACCAAGGCAAAGCACAGCATTGAGTTCAACCACTCAAGCCTATTAAGCGAAATCTCTGTTATGGGCGTATCTAGACATATTTTCCAAAGGATATAAAAAAATATTTGTATTCTTACTATATTGCATAAAATAAAGGTACATTTTGTATATTTTTTATTTACACAATGAATACTTGCATATTGGGTAAGTCTGCATATTTAAGTAACGGCTCAACAAATTTAAATGCCATTTTCAATATTGCATTTAGCCCAATCTTCCCTTAAGTAGTGTATTGTTTTATATCAATCGATTGATTAATAAAATAATTATATCAATATAAATTATTATGTTCCACAAAGTTTCTGCAAAATAGCAAAGTAAACCAAGGTTAATAAATAAATAATTGTATATCAAGCGGGCGAAGCCGCAACCGGGTAGCTAGTTTAGAATGTATTCTTACATAAACACAAAAAAGTGAATATGTATACATACATCGACAGGCAATCTATGCGGGGCGTGGAGCGCCAGCGCCCGTGCGGGGTCCTGGCACGCGTCAGCGGCCGCGACGGCCCCCGCCGCCAGCGCAGCCCCGGCCGCCCAGCACGCTACTAAAGCACCTAGAGCGCATACCTGTGGAGAGGAGACATTATATTAAACTTTGACTTGTCGGGTAACATTAGAAGTGTTGCAAACTAGTCCCTAGTTTTTCCGTATGATACAATACCATTTATAAATATTTAATTTAATTAATAAATATTAATTTTAAAAACGAAAATAAATTTTAAAAAAGAATTTTTAAAACTTTTATTATATTAAAAATTATTTTTATTTTAAATATTACTAGCGCGGCGTCAAGTCGCAATACCTCCAGACCTCGATGGAAATTGGGGAGGGGAAGTGTCTTAATAGGAAGGAAGTGTCCTAGGTTCACAGGTTCCCTTTGCCTAAACTTCTATGTAGAGGATACATCGTGAATCTAAATAAAAAGAAATTTAACTCACACAAAGCAATAAAAGAGCTCGACGGGACCGCCTCGCCGCGGCCGCCAGTAGGGCCACGCACACCGCGCCGCCGCAGCACCAGCCCGCCATGCCGCCCGCCCAGCGCGCCGCCTCCCACACCCACAGACGCTGGGGAATACAAAAATGGAAATTATAATTAGATGTTGTCAACATAGCGATGCAAAATAACATAATAAAAAATGGATTAAAAATATTTTGATATTAATACATTTTTTTATAAAAACTGAACAGGCTAAAATATATGTGTGGCGTGTATACAGTCATTGCGATATCTACATTTTGTGAGATTTTGTACAATAAAAGAAACTTAAAAAGAAACGGACTTAAAAATATTTTCATTTGGTTCACACATTACATAATGAGACTCTTTTAAAATAACATAATCTCCTTCTCAACTTCAACCTCTAAAGAACCTATACCTCTCCACCACCATAAAAGATAATTATGTATAGTTTATTAAGGAGAAAGTAGAGAGATTAAAACGCCTAACGCAAGAAGCTCTAGAAAGTAAACATGCATCTAGAAAAGAGCTGACAATCAAAAGGCTGAACAGATTTTCTTGAATCACCACTAGAAAATACTCTCAGTTTAATCACATTTGAGACAAAAAAACGAAATACAAATCAGTTAATCTGTTTAGGAGCTACGATGCCAGACAAACATACAAATACACACATACACCCATACATAGACTTAAAACACTCCTATATTTTCATTGGGGATTTAAAACGAACCTTCATAAAAGCATCCAAATTCAAGGCAGCGAGAGGCCGTCTGAGGTTATCGGCGGCGGAGGCGGCGGCGCTCGCGTTGTTCCTTAGCGCTGACAACGCCCTCAGCAGCGTCCCTAGGGCCGTTTGGTTGGCGACGGGCGCGTCTAGGGCGTCTGCTAGACGTGTTAGCGGAGCCCGAGCTCGGGAGCCCATCGCTTCCTCTAGTATGCTTGACTGTGGATGTAAATTAAATAAAAATTAAAGATATATGCGGGTTCTGTAAGCGCAAATCTTCTATCCCGACTATAGCAATCATTATTCTCATTTTTGGCGGCATTGAGTTGAGCCGAACACCACGCAATATCTCGAAAATTTGTCAATGTATAGTGAAAGGAGTGTCTCAAAACTAGGTTCCTCCTGTTTACCTTGCAGAAGTGTGAAGTTAAATAAATTAAGATAACATTGTTTTTCTAGTGTACTTGATTGTAAGCAAGCATTTGAAGACATCAGTCAGTAAAATGAAATATTGCAGTCTTTCTTCCTTTTAAATATTATAAAACTTTTGTTGAAGAAAAACAAATCATATGTGACTGCTCAGCCATGGTCAAAGCCACTTCTTAATAATTTAAAAGAAAGTCAAAGGGTATATTATTATATTACCCCAATTATTCATTCAAAACGCTTCATTCAAAGCTCTATATATATTTTTTCTTTTGTTCTCTCTGTTTCACGCTGTATCCCGCTGTATCCCGCGGGCAGGCAGAAGCCTCAATACAAATTTTATATACAAGAATAAGATTTACCTGATTCTTAACGGTGTTAACCAACGCCGCGAGCTGGTTACCCGCTTGGATGCTCTGCAGCATCGCATTGTGGAGGTCGTCGTTACCGAACAGTCCTACGCCGATCGCGCCGCAGCATAGCACCGATAGTATCATCAATGTTATCTGAAATAAAAAAATATATATATTTTAATTATTTCTTTGACAATTACATATTTTAAATATTTTTAAAGTTTTATTTCACACTTAGGCAATTTATTAAGTTTTAAGTTTTTTTTTTTTATATTTTTAAAATTTTTGTCAGGTTTTTTCGTGTTGAATGGCAAAACTCAACGCAGCAATTTGTCTCAAAAGGGCAAGAATTGTTTTCCCGTATAACGGACGACACCAAAACTTTTTTTTATTATTTTAAATAAATATTAGTAGGTACTTAAGAAAAATTATTAAACATATAGGTATATTATATAATGTGATCCAAGCCCTCAAGCCAAAGTAAAACATTTTTACAGTTTCTAAACTATATAAATCAGCTTCACACTGTATCCCGCACACAGCAGGGTAAGCAGATTGAACCTTGTGTTTAGACACTCCGTTCCCCACTTTCCGCAGAGTTTTGGAGGCATTGCGTGTTGAGTGGTGGAACTCAACACCGCGCTTTTACCTCGACACCAGAGCGAAAAAATGAAAATATAAATGTAAATAAATATTTCATTTCCTTGAGTGGGGATCGAACCCACAATTAGTCGATTTTACAATCACACTTTGTGCCCCTGCGCCATCACTGGCCTCAAATCAATATTACTTAATTTAGTAGAATTACATTAGAATATTTGCTTTAATCTACAAGGCTAGGTTAAAAGGATGTTTCAATAAATCTATTAGTCTAGTACAATGAACGCTTCGACATCCAAGGGCATGTTCAACCATTGTTTATTGTTCAATAAAATCAATTGCTTTTTGATTCTAACACTTAATAACTACAAGCCTTTTCCTATATCTATACGCCTACGCATATTAATCTATTTTTAAACATAAAATCAAAATCAGCTTCACGCTGTATCCCGCACACAATAGGGTAGGCAGAGGGAACTAATATTAAGACACTCCGTTCTCCACTTTCCGCCGAATTCTGGAGGCATTACGGGCTCAACGCTCGCTTTGCCTCGTTACCAGAGCGAAAAAATGGAAATATAAATTTTAATAAATATCCTGTCCTGTCCTCAAGTGTGGATCGAACCCACAACCAGGCGCGTTTACATTCACACTCCGTGCCCCCGAGCCATGACCGGTCTCAATTTATTTTTAAACATACTCATAAGTATAAAAAAAATATGGTATTTTTCTGCCTTTTAAGTATTGGCTCAAATAATTTAAATAACAATTAAAAAACAATACTTCCTTCTCACAAATGAAATTGCAAATTATAAAAAAATGAACCTGCTACTGCCTCAACAAGTACACTACACTACATACACTACATACACTACATACACTACGAAAAAGCTCAAAACGATCCATTACAGCATCCCATATCTAATCTCAAGATTACATACACACGGAGATCAACAAGCGGCTGATTGCTGCAACAAGCCACCATATAGAGTACCAGTTTTGTTGTTCCATACAACAAAAACATATGGCGCGCCGAGTCATCTCGGTACCATGCGATATGAATCACAGGATATTATTAGATGGATAGTAAAAGCTAATCGGCTATTAAGGATTGATAAACATACGTTTGTTATATTCTTTGTTTTTTTTTTTTTTTAATGTTAATTATATGCGTAGACAAAGGGCGGCGTTGAATAGGCCATCTTTAAAATCGACGAAGAAATTAAAATATTTTTCGAGATTCGCTGACGTTTGTTTTGGTTGACACACGTGTTAGTGAAAATATTTTGTTTTAGTGTTGAATATCTCTATTTTACACAGTGGAAACAATATATAATAGTGAAAATAGATCCATACTAATAAGGTGATTGGTTATAGTAAGTAGTTGTGTTGTTTTATAGGCTAGATTAGTTTTATTTTATAGTTAGGTTATTTTATTTTAAAATGGATCCTGACCCTCCACCTGACCCCCCTGAT
>JAATLQ010034627.1:0-23826 GCA_013421005.1 Heliconius erato x Heliconius himera
CTTACACAAGTAAAATTTACTAATTTCTATTTTTTCTGTCTTCCTAGCACCATTGTAATAGTATTTGTAATATCACTATTATTATACTAGAGTTAGTTTCGACAAAAACTGTGACGGAAGTTTCTGTGTCTTCGGGGTGCAGAAAAAGTTTTCCAGGTAGTGACGATGTTTTAAACACAAATTAATTCGTATTCTTTTCTTTATCACGTAGTAATTCAACAAAAATTTTACCTATATTAGATTACTACAGCCAAAAACAAGATAATTTAATTAAATGCTAGTTATTTTTAACTTGAAAAGTTTTTTGGGATGAAAACGTCACTTCCTGTGCGTTACGTGACATATTACCGGAACAAAGCTGTGACTAATAGGAATGGTAAAGCTTAGTGCACAAGGAAATATTTTAAAAGTTTAATTTATTATTCATGTAGATATTTGGAAGTTACGGAGAGATCAAAAGTATAATTTACATAATTTAAAATTAATTCGCGCAGCCATAGGGAATGTCAAGGTTTATGGGTAAATATTCATTTATTAATCGGAGATCCTCCATATAACCATCAAGAGCTGGCTATTTATACATATGCTCTCCATAATTTTAAAAAGCAAAGTCGTGATAGTGATTGAGCCTGCAGTTAGATCAGTCCTATCGCCTTCCTCCGGGAATAAGTGCATTAAATCAATCTTCTACGAGTCTGGGATTACACTAACTGAGTAAAGATGCTGCAACAAAAAGTGTTGGAGCCCGACATTACGTAATGTGAAATATTGTGAGAAAAATGTAATACTTATATCCGGTTTTAAATACCGAACGAAATCTGCAATCTGGTCGAATCTACGCTTAAATTTTTCAATTTCTAGCGATACAACTTCCACACGTACTTTAGACGCCTCTTACAATATTATTACACACAACAAGGTGATTCGATTCTATTTTATTCCGGAATCATTAGGCGAAAAGCTAGTGATTTCCGAGGTAGTTGGCTAATAATAAGTTGTAGAATGAAAGGGCGCCCCTTTTTATTCCAAAGACGTTGAAATATTAACAGAACTGCCACATGTTTTACAACGATAGGCTTCAGCTGAAAAGTTTATAGAATTCATTCTCTTTTGAGATTTATGAATCTAAGGTAATGAGACCTCTGCATCAAGTGACAATGTCACACTAAGTCTTGATGTAGCCGATGGTAAAGTTGACATGCCACCAATTCGAGAGTCCCATATCAGTCCCACATCAAATATCACGTGATTTGGATTTGTAATGGTATCTGCGCAATTTTTGCTGGAAATCAGATTGACGATACCAGACGAATGGCGGAGCACAGTCAACGTGCATGCTATAAGGCATAATACGCATGGTGCGTATTATGATTTCCAGCGTTTCATTAGCTTACCAAAATATTCTGGAGAAGAATGCAAGAAAGAGCCGATAGGCTGTGGGAGGCCAAATTAAACTTTAGAACTAAAAAAGCATATGGATGCAATATTTTCATTCCGCGTGCAGAGTGAAAAAATTGAACAAAGACCCAATGTTGGCTGTAACGTTTTTTTGTGGTTTTGTGGACTTAATAATGCATTTTACTAAATTGTGAGAATTAAATAATGCGAGATACAATGCGGGTACAAGTTGAGTGGCCTCTTGCTCCAATCTATAAAGTCTCTTAAAAGAGATCACTCAGCTCGTGTGGGTGCACGATCTGGCATGTCGCCTTGGTTTGACATCAAATCGAGAGTTAAACAAGGCTGCGTTTTGTTATGTTGGTTGTTCTATCTGCATTTGGACAGGTGTCTCTAAGGCGTGTAAACAGTGACATGAGAGATTAAAGCCTTAGCTGCATTGATGATGGTGAAACGTCAGCATAGCTACACACATTGTAGTTCTGTTATCGACGCTGTATATGCTTCTAAAACGTGGATATTACAGAAAAAGAATAATAGAAGGGTAACTGCTGTAGAGATGTCATCTCTTCGTTCGATATGCCTGTCTTGCCAAGCCATTTTGCTGACCGAATCCGCATATTAAGCAAAGTAGGTTAATAGGTTATATAACCGTGCCCAAACCGAGCACGTCGAGAGAACGAGTGATGAAAAAATGGCAAAAAAATAGAGAAAGGAATATTAGCACTTCTTAAGACAATCAGACGAAAACCTCGGTTGACCTACGAAAACATAGCATCGGTGATACTGGAAAAAGATCCCCTGGAGAGCATATGTGAAGAGGATGATGTCAGTGGACAAGAGTAAAAGATGTAAAAAATAACGGTTCTTTGTTCTTTGAAATTTTACTTTCAAAGTGACAGTGTGGATATAGCCTAAATTTTCCTTTTAATCACGAAGGTTTCAAATTAGTCACTATCCGACATATTAAATTGCACAAAATTTACTTTTTTAATATCTATTTAGCATTTTATAGTATTTATTTTGTGATTATTAATATTTTGTTATTGCCATGAATTGCTCACGTTGATTTTTTTTTTTATTTTGTAATAAGTGTAATCAGCAATGACTACTTTTCTACTGTGAATTGTCCAAGAAGTGACGAACACGAATTTATTTCGCTAATTCTTTCGTAACGTGATAAAATTAAGCTATTTTTTTATTATTCTGGGAAAGAATATAAACATATCTGTTAGACAATAGAAATCGATTTTGTTTTAATACCTGTTTTTGTTAGGTCTGGTAGATCATAGTCTGTGACGTAAAGGAATACTTTTCGCCATATGTTGAAAGAAAACTTGAATATTTTTAATATTTATGGTATAATTTTAATTTCAATAGTATATTTAGGTAGATAATAATATACTCTTTAATATCAGAGTAAATATAAGCAATTTTATGATATGCCAAAATAATATTTCTTATTCGTCACAGGGTCATTTTTTCTGAAATACACAGACATACATACAAGATACGCGCGAAAAACATAACCCTTCCTTAGCAGTCGGGAAAAACGGCTGGTCTTGGGTTCGATCCCCATTCGAGAGATGAAATATTTAATTAAATTTATATTTTCATTTCTTCACTATGGTATCGAGGCAAAGTGCGGCGTTGAGTTCCGCCACTCAAGAACTTCCAGAACTCGGCGGAAGATGGGGAACGCAGTGTCTTAACCCTAAATTCCCTCTATCTACCCTGCTGTGTGCGGGATACAGCGTAAAGCTGATTTTTTATTTACAGCTATACAAAAATAAAAAACGTAGATATTGAAAAATTCAATCTATATAATGTTAGAAAGAAATATTCCGGCCTGAAATTGCAAAATTTCCTTATAGTTTAAAACACAAAGAGCTATAAATCGTACAAATTACATATTATAAAACTGACATACATATAATATTTTTATACAACGAATAAAAATTGCAACAACGATTCTTTTACGAGAACTGCCTCATAACTCAGTTAAACATATTTTACAATATTTCAGCGGTACCGTATATTGAAACCAATATTTTTTACCATATTTATTTTTTTATTAAATAAAAATGTATTTAATTAATAACAGTAGCTATGTATTTTTAAATAAATTTAAGAATATTTTATGTGTTACTTTTTGAATCGATGGCATAGATTGGATAGTGAACATGAGATTTCAGACAGACAGAAAGAAAGGAGGAGAATGAAAGAGGAGAAGAACTGGCACTAGCTAGATTGTCTCTTTCAAATTGGTAAATATGATTATGCCTAAGGCATATAAAGATATATATACCCCTTTAGTCTTTATATACGCTGCAATACAAGAAAAGAATATTTAAATATTTGAAATTTTTTATCTACAATTAAATAGATTTTTTAATATAATCTGAACTGAATGTAATCTCGCAAAAATATATCCAGTCAACTCTAGAGATTAAACGGACCGCGTATGACACGACGTTATTGGTTGTAAATTTCATTTTTAATAACCACGCCAGCCGATTACTCTGACAATGGGCCTTTTTACGTCGATATTGTTCTGCAAAAACATATTAAATTGTACTTCATGTAATATTTTTACGTTATTGGTTACCACTTTACGAGATCGTAAGCCTATTACGTGTGAATATGTATTGATTCTATTCTAACAGAGACATGTTTATGTAAGGCTAATTTTAATAGCGGTGAATAAGTATATATAAATACAGAGGCCAGTTAGAGGTCAGTCGTAGCGCAATGGCACAAGCGTGTGACTGTAAACGCGACAGGTTAGGACAGCTTAGGTGGGTTCGATTGCTACTTGAGGAAATGATATATTTAAAATTTTCGGTTCTTCGCTCTGGTTTCGAGGCAAAGCGCGGCGTTGAGTTCCGCCTCTCAGAGGGGGTTCGCTCAAATGAGTAAACATACTTTCGGTAGCTGATCTTAAAATCAATTTTTTATATTTATGAATAGCTGATGGTGATATTCCATAATATGATTTACCGAAAAAAATTCAATTCACAATTCAAAGCTACGAAAATTTCACTCTGATTCAAGTATGCCTCCAGGATGAAATTAAAGATTTTGACGCGTGCCAGAATAATGGGAGAACATAAAGGAGGTGGAGCAACAATAAATTTAATTTACGATCATATTATATATTGGTTACGCCTGCGGCTATGCGCAGACTTCGTAATGGATAATACAGGATATTGGAAGCTATACAAAGAGGAACAAAAAAGCAATAGGTAAGAATTAATAATGTTATGTAACGTAGGTGAGACCAGTCGTGGTGCAGGAGCCCAAGCGTGTGACTATCAACGGGACAGGTTGTGGGTTTGATTCCCACTCGAGGAAATAAAAAAAATAATATTTTAATTTCCTCGTTCTGATGTTGAAGCGAAGCTCAACACGCAATGCCTTCAGAATTTGGCGGAAAGTGGGAACGGAAATATCGTAATGAGAACAGAGTGTCTTTAACAAGATTCCCAGGTTCCCTCTTCCTAGCCACAATGTGCGCGATACACAGTCTTAATGGTTATATGTACATATCGGTTATGATTGTTAATTTTACTAAACAAAATGTACCTACATATAAAAAAGGCATTTTCAAAGTATAGTAAGATAACGCGACATCAGCCTTCTCTAATTAATGAAAAACATCTTTAAAATCTGCAGAGTTCAATCATTATTTGCAATCGCTGCTAATTCATCTTTTTCATATAATCAGAATATGCTAGTAAATAAATAGTCACTTATAATCTTAAGAAAAAAACTTACATGGAAATAAAATTCAAATGTAATTAGTCGTGAAATGTCTACATGCAGTCTACATTGACGTAGCATTACTCGACACTAAAAGCGGACTTACTAAAAAGGAAAGCCATCTACGAATGAGAAATTCACACCCATTTTTCGTCTTCAAAAAATTTCTTTCGCCACTTTTTCTACGGTGTATGTAAAGAGAACTGCATAAATTGAAAAATATCCCTTTCCGAGAAATAGAAGCTTGTATGAATAGAACCATGGCAACGAGTAGGATTAAAACACTTGAATAAATGAGTACCGTCGTACCGTCTGTGAAGAATTGGGTCATGGATACGATAAATACTTAGAAAATTATGAGGCCAGTCTGGGCGCTGGGGCACAAATGTGTCACTGTAAACGCTGTTTTTGGATTCGATCCCCACTCCAGGAAATGAAATATGAGGCTATCGTGGCGCAGTAGCATAAGCATTGTGGGTTCGATTCCCACTGGGGGTAATGAATTATTATTTAAAATATTTCATTGTTGTTCATGTCTTCGCTCTGGTAATAAGGCAAACCGCGGTGTTCCACCACTCAGCACGCAATGCTACAAACATTCAGTGGAGAGTGTGGGATGGAGTGGCTAAGCACTGGGTTCCTTCTGGTCACCCTGCATTATGCGAGGTACAGCGTAAATCTAAAAAAATGTGTTATTAAATAATATAAATAAAAATAAATAAATGTGTTATAAAATATGTTATTAAATAATCACTGTCAGCATAATTTACATTTTAAATAAAAAAAATACTAAACCATATTATACTATTAAATTTATTACACAGCTGTTGCAAGTTGCCAAGCAGCGTGTTAAACTGTTAACTTAACACTATTATAAGCGCACTATTTATCAACATAGATGAAAACATGATGTGCCTTGTAACTTCAATAAGAAATTTTAATAAACTATGTTCTTATTGCTGAAATTTGGTTATTGAAGAACTATTTAAGATATACGTATGATCTAATTGAATGGGTATCTATATTTTTTTTTAAATCTATACAGTAAAGTTTACTGCAAATTTTGATTCAAAAATAGCTATCTACAGTTCATTGCTCTACACGGCGTTCCCGGTATTTCCTACACCGTGTGTTCCGGGCTTAGAATACCCTGGTACTGATGGTGTCCGTAAGAGGCGACTAAAGTACGTGTGGGAGAGTCACATCACCAGCATTGGCAACACTTTTTTTGTTTTGTCATTGGCATGAGCAGTCTCGACCAGATCATTACCATCCCCGGCATTTAAAACCGACGTTAAGTAGTAGCTTTATGCCACTGCATTTCGTATTAGGTAATGCTGGGCTCAGGCACCCAACCCCCACCCCTTCCAGGAATATGATAGCGGCACTTAGAGACAAATTACCCAGGAGAGTCACAGCATCGCCGGTGCTGGAGAATCCCTCCCTGACTCCCCATACTCAGGCCGCCCTTTGAATTCTGGAGAGGACACAGTACCGCGCTACAGACTAGCCAAACAAAGCGTATGCTCCACAGCAACCGCCACCACGCTTAACGTGGACTTTTCTTACGTCAGGGATGTCCATTCCAACCTGAATGCTGTCCATCACCATCTTGAGTCGGCATGGCCGGCCTTATTATTTCTGACGGAGACTAAGATTGTCCGACCGAGCGACACAGCCTATCATCATTCCCGGCCACAAAATAGAACATAAATTTATGCCCCATGCCGGGGTCGCTGTTTTCGTTTGAGTTTCCGTCGTCGTATCAACTTTGAAAATCGGCACCTGTCAACTATCTGGCTCCGTGTTGACTGGGATGATAGTGGCGGAGTCTACGTATGCCTGTACAGGTCCCACAGTGGTAATACAGACACTACTAACCACGTGGGGAGGGTTGCATTCGACCTTCATATGGCGAATAGACTGTCTCAATTGGTTGAGTCGTCCACGAGACTCCCGGATGTGGACAACCACAATACCTCCTTATGGGACCTTGGATACGCATATTGGGATGGGTTGCATACATTTTACTCATCTCCTCTGGTGTTACACGAGGTCGTGGCCGGCGGTGACCACTTACCGTCAGGTGTCTCGTACGTTCGTTTGCCTTGTCTTTTCCAAAAAAAAAGTTAATTTAAATTAGATTGAGTGAAGCATTTTTTTTCTTATTATGAGAAAGCAGATTAGATTAAATTTAACAATAGTTTAACAATAAATTTTGCACATCCAGTGTAGTGACATGTTTTATACATTCCGGCTGCAATTCATAAGCTATTTCTGTATTCTAACTCTTTATCTATTGTACTAGCGATATTAAAAATCCTTATCCTTCTATCGCAAATAATAATAATAAATTCAGTCAAAATAAGCAATCAAATATACAAAATTCAACGATAGGTAACACTCAACTCAATCGTACTTAGCTCATTGGGAACTATGCCAAATACCTGCTCGTTACGCAGTTGTGTTAAACATAATTCCTATAGTAAATATTTAGTGAGAAATCTTATCATACATATGTCCCATAGTAGTCTTAATAATTATATGTATATACTAGAGGGCGCGCGCGGCTTCGCCCGCTTATTAGGAGTGAATTCTAAAAAACCACGAAACACGTGTTCAATAAAATATTTTTAACAGTCTCAATTCAATTTTTTATAAAAATCGGTGGCAATTTAAAGATTTTTCCATATAAACTTTCAACCCCTTATTTGAACCCTTAGGGGGTTAATTCTTAAAAACCATGAAACACGTGTTCAATAAAATATTTTTAAGAGTCTGAATTTCAAATTTTATAAAAATCGGTACAGATTAAATTTTTTTTCCATACAAACTTTCAACCCCTATTTCATCCCTTTAGGGTTAAAATTTTTCAAATTCCCTTAGTGGATGTCTAGAATATGAAAATAAACATCTGCCCAAATTTCACGTTTCTACCATCAGCGGTTACGGCTCTGCGTGCGTCTTACCTCAGTCAGTCAGCACAAGTCCTTTTATATATATAGATAAATCTTTGATAGTTGCATTTAAGAGACTATTGTGACTGCAAACGTGGCGGATGTGGGTTCGATTCTCACTCGAGGCAATATATGTTTTTAACTGACTTTAATAAGAAAGGTTTTATATTCCATCATTGCATTGCTACCAAGACAGGATCTGAGGATGAAATTAAAATGATTCCCCATTAAAATCGAGGGAAACGTTCAAATTAAAAAAAAATATATAAATAATAAATAGCCAGTTCTTGGTTTATCTAGAGGACCACCAATTGATCATGACCGCTAACCCGCCATTGATGACGTGCATGTCAGTGAGACTGGGTGGTTCGAAAAAATCGTATAACTTTTTGACCCGGAATCGATGCGTGTTGTGATTTCGAGTACCTGATTTTACGTCCCTCGCAGTTACTAATCTCGATAATAGCACCGCGACCGTACGTTCTAGATTTTTAGCAACGACCCGGTCCGTGAGACCGGTGCCACCAATTACGTAAGTAAATAAGTGGAAATTGTATTACCGTACCGTAATGTTTGGCGCTCCGTTCTCTTTGACTACCCGCTAGGGATAAAGCGTGAAGCTAGTATAGTATAGAAATCGTATTTTCTCCTTTTAAATTTGTAAAATTAACAAAAATATTTTTTTCTATTATTGTTATTTTGCGATGTCATTTTATGATCGATAGGATTGGGAATGTTGGTGCCTTAATAAAAAAGTCGGTGCCAAGAACGCGGGTGGCGAAAAAATAGAACAACCAAATATTCTTATCACAACAGCAAGAAATATTTATGTCTTGATCACGTTGGGCCTTGTTGCAGTACTTGTTTGACGGTATAAAAAGAGTATTTTTCAGAGGGGTTAATGTTTTTTTTGTGTTAGAACGATTTTTGTTTATTTTTCAATAGTTCCTTGTGTCATAAGAATGATTAAGGCCCATTTCAGATATAAATGCTTAAGGTTGTTACTAGTTTTAAAAAATATATAAGGCATACCATAAAAAAAATAAGGCATATGAAAAAACGTGTGGTCTGTGAGACCGGCGTCATCAAAGGTGTAAGTCAAATTAACATGGTCGTCATGGCCATGGTCACTAAACTGGTGATTTTCTGGTTTACCTAACCCACCGTCGGGCTGAAACTATGCATAAATTATCTTGCTGCTGTAAGATGCGAAAAGTCTTTTGGCTCAATTTTTTTTAATGGAAAAAGACAAGGCAAACTAGCGTACGGGTCACCTGATGGTAAGTGATCACCACCACCCATGACCCCGTGTAATACCAGAGGAGTTGCAGGTGCGTTGCCGGCCTTTAAGGTGGAGATAGATGCGCTTTTTGAAGTTTCGAGAACTCAGTTCGAGATTTTCAAGACTTATAACTGATTTCTGCCAAATAATGAATGAGAATACTGTGACAGATGTTGTTCCTCGTGCAATATGCAAAAGCATACACTATAAAAGCACTCCATGTTATTTGGTTGCACTGTGATACGCGTCCGATAACGACACGACACCTTCCACAGGGATGCCACGTTTACAACGATTGAAGGGGCCTCGTTGTCAATTGCATTTGTATGTGTAGTACGACGGCACAAAAGTGCCGAACAATTTTGCAAAAACTTTATTAGTATCACCCATTCTCCATAGTTTGAGTATCTCCTAGTAAGCAACATCTTTCAGACAGGGAGAATTGATTATGCAATCATTTTGATTTGGTAAATCTCTGCTTATCACATTATTTATATCTAGGACGTTTTTTGTCTTAAAGTTACAATAAAATATGTCCGTAAGCCTCTCTCTTGCCACTCGACACTGTACATGAAATACAATGTGTAACCTGGAGAACTCTGGCTATGATATCATGTTGATCAGATGAAACTTGTCCAGAAAATAATAAAAATTAGAGAGAAAATTACTTCCTCCTATTTTGGATTTGTATAAATAAATGTAATAAAGAGATCTGGTCGCCCATATTTTCTAACGTAGCAGAACGCTTGTACGCGCTTATTTATATAACGCGGGCCCGGTATTACCTAAAAGCCGGTATCGGAACGTTCCAGATTATCAATATCTGTATCACTCTGCATGGTATTCTGAAGATGAACACAGTTTTAAATTGATTATGAATTGACTAATAGGTCGAGATCCCATTGCTTAAATCTGTAGGGATCTGTTTTTCTAATGAAACTTATATTTGAGAATGATACTGATAGTAGAATAGATTACACAAGGGTTGCCTAGAAGAATCCTGAACCTGATGAATCCTGAACTTAGTGTCAGAATACACCGTCCAATTTTCAAAACGTTACAAAATTTAAAATAAGAATAATTTTAAACATAATCACTACCCCGAAGTGGAGTCCCATGGCATTTACTCAGTTGGACCATATTTTATAAAATTAAGATAATAATAATTATAGTCACATTTCTAAGCGGTTTTTTTACTCGTACATTAAGGTACACATAATGCTATAATATTTCAAATTAAGATCAATGATTTACTATAACAAAATAAGTTTAATAAATTAATTTTTGATTAATTTTTAACAAAAAGAAAAACAACGAAGTAAAAAGTAATTTTACATAATATAAAACTTACTTTGATTTGATTTTTGATTAAAAAAAATAATATATTTCGTCTATTCTCGTAGTCAAATGGAACCGGAATTAAATATTTCAAATGATGGCAACCTTTACTTGCGGCAGTTATTTTCCAGACAACCACGTGTTATAGTGTTGAGAAAAAATAAGCTTTAACTTGATATATAATTCATTAAAAAACACATGAGTGCAAATATTACCATTAATCGACCTGTTTAAACCAGGCAATCCTGGGCTTGCGGCAGACTGAGGGTTGGCAACCATTGTTTTTTCAATTCCTTATGCGATTTTCTTTCAAATAATGTGGGATTCATATAAATAACATATGAGTGCATTTTTCTCCAAAAACACATAACGAAAAAAATTTTTTTAAGGTGATTGCGGCAAGATTCTTCTAGGCAACCCTAGTGTAATCTATTCTACTATCATGTATCATTCTCAAATATAAGTTTCATTAGAAAAACAGATCCCTACAGATTTAAGCAATGGGATCTTGGGCTTTAAATAAACCACGAAATCTGTGTAAGTACGATCGCATCGTATATGTAGCTGGTATGGACAAAACTGCATATCCAACGTTTTTTATTAATCATCTGTGCACTAATTTTGGGATTTACATTGTACACAGTTTACATCCATCTACACCGCGTCAGTAAATTAAGAGATATTGAAGTGTATCATAGGCACTTTGAGTCTCGGAAATACGCTACACTCTATCTCACACTCCTGGTCGAACAGTATTATGGCAACATTCAGAGTAGGGGCATTAAGCCAGCTACGGTACTCATGTAGAGGTATATTGTCTGCCCTAATTACAAATTTATACTATGTGTTCCGGCTTTGCGTAACGGACTCCATAGTCGCTTTAGGCTTTGCACCTAAGGATTACCTTCTTGCAGAATATTTAGACGTTCGAGAAGTAAATTGGTGTTGAAGTTGTCCTCGTATATTATTCTGTAGATTATAATCTGAAACAAAATAAATTTGCAAATATTTCGGGTCATTTCAGGTAAAGATCCAGTTTGGTATAAAACACCTTCAAGTACTTCTTAGAGCTAAAAACATGATGTTCACAATCTTCCGAAGGCTCCGCTCAGTAAACATCTCGGACGTACGAGGCCAAAAGTGACGTTCATGATCTGCCGTCAGTCAGGACGGCTCACTCATCAAACCTCACTCAGTAAACCTCTCGGACGCGCGAGATAGAGAGTGACGTTCATGATCTGCCGTCAGTCATGAATCTCGATCAGTAAAAGTCTCGGATTCTGGATATCAGTCATTAGACGTGAATGTCACTTAGTAAATGTCTCGGATTTTCGGTATAAATATGACGTTCACAAACTCCTGACAATTTTGACTCCTGCTGAATAAATGCAAATTTTCAAATTTGACAAAAAGCCAAACCGTAAGCAAAATCAAAGTCCTTTCAAGAACTGCCTAGACTACATCGTTATACGTAAAACGATATCGTAAGTCAAAGTCAAATTCAAAGTCAATTCAATCAAGTCAGTCATGTAGTGACCTAAAATAACTTAAAACTTTGCTTCTCCAATCCTAAACTTTAAATGCACATAAAAAAAATCAGCTTCACGTTGTATCCCGCACACAGCAGGGTAGGCAGAGGGAACCTAGTGTAAGACACTCCGTTCCCCACTTTCTGCAGAATTCTGAAGGCATTGCGTGTTAAGTGGCAAAACTCGACGCCGCGCTTTGCCTCTACATTAGAGCAAAGAAATGGAATTTTAAGTAAATCTTTCATCTGCTGGAGTGGGGATTGAACCCACAACCAGTCGGTTATATAGTCACACTTTGTGCCGCTGCGCCACGACTGGCTTCAAATGCACATAATCCATATATTTTTGACCCATAAAAGTATGTTTCATAACATAGCTTTAAATATTAAGTTTCCTAAATTTTAATGCTACCATAAAACGATACCTATAGCTACATTGCTTGTTACACAGCAAGAAGATTAAAAGATTTCCAAAACATGAAAACAACTTATTAAGTCTTACGTTCTTATCGAATTACGTCGAATATATAAATGAATATTCCACTAAATAGTGTTTTTAACGATAATAATTGTGCTATTACTAATATTCAGTAGCATTATGAGAATATTCTCTCATATATGAACACTGAATAATTGTCAAGCACTCAAACATAATACATCAGCTTAACGATGAAGACCTACTATAACATAATTATAATATACGAAATGCATTGTGAATTCCGATCAAGCAACGATTTTACGTTAAATAATGAAAATACCTAAGAGGAGGACAGTATAATTCCGAACCTGTTTAAAATATTAAGTACGTCATTTCCTCAAGTGGGAATCGAACTCACAAATCTGTCGCATTTACATCGCAGACTGTGCCCCTGAGTCACGACTAGCCATATTTTTTTTTATTACTCTAAAGTCTAAGCTTATTAAGCAAAGTATTAATACATTTGATTGGGTAAGAAATTATGTCATCTCAATAGCTCATTAAGATTAAGGCGGGACAAACTTAAGCAAACAGTAAAATGTAGAAAACATTTTTTTTATTACTTCAAAGCAAAGAAAATTGGAAAATAATATTTAAATAATTGATATTTATACACCAATTTACTATTTAAAATCTGTTTTATATTAAAATTTTTGGAGTCGGTGCTAACTTGAGTAAGTATAACTTTTAATTAGGTGTTTTATATTTAATCTGATTATTTCTTTCTTAATTGGCAGTGATTTCAAAACTAACAGACAGATACACAATGAAAAAAAATGGTTGTCGAATGGTTTTGAGATAAACTTAACTTACTTGATATTATACGTATAAACTTAAGCTAACATAATTAAGGTAAACGATATAAACAATCTTTGCCATATCTTCGTTAACTTAAATTTAATATATTTCATATTAATAAAAAAAAATTATAAATCTTATTAGGTAATCTTTTTAAATATATTAAAAAAATCTTCTTGCGCATGAACTACATGATATAAAATTTCGTATTATAAAACAAGAACCTTAAATATTTGGTATACACCTACTTATTCAATATCCTTTAATCCGTCAATCAATTTCAACCTTCCATTCATATTAAAGAAATCAGTTGCCAGCAGGGCGAGCTTCGTTCATCATTTTTTTTATTTGTCTAGAAATTGCGTATCGTTAAAATTTAGTTATTTATATAACCATTTCCTGGATGAAAATTGCGTAACCGAACCAAAAACAATGATTTTTAAATGTTTTGTCTGTCTGTCTATACGTTTTTTCACGTTAATCAGCTCAATCGATTTAATAGCAATTCTTACTATTGTATTTTAGCAAGCTTCATTAAGCGTTTGTTTTATTTTATACGGCTTACAAAATAAAAAGATATACCATTTTATTTTTTACCATTTTTATATATTACCATCATTATTAATATTTTATTGAATTATCTAAAACTTTAATTTTCTATATAGGTATAGATATTGGTTTTAAAATAATATTATATTTAAAGCTAAAGTAATGCAGATTAGTAAATTAATAATTATGTATTAAACTGTGAGGGGGTCGCTAGTATTACATTTAAGCTAGACTGTGGCTAGAATTAAGTAAATAACTTTGCTAGAATTAGACGTGTCCTTAACTTTTATAACTATCACGAAAATTTTTGTATATGTATATTAAAATTCTTTAGTTCGTTGCATTTAATGACCCAAAACTATCAAAATATGATGCAGTGTACCCAACCAAAGAATACTTGTAAAAATGTTTAATACAAATATTTTGTTCTTGAAATTGCTCAAGAAAAGTTTTAGTATGATTTATTATAAAGGCTCCATAAATAATAAGAAAGCAACATTTCTATAGTTTAAAAATACACATACTTTTGTATATTCGTCTACTGAATAATTCATATATGAAATAACAATTTGTTATGTTTCAACCTCTCTGCCCAATAATATGAAATGTTTTTACTAAAAATAACATTACTTAGAATTACAAATTTCATTATTACACATTAAGGCCATGGCGCAGTGACTGTAAACGTGAGAGGTTGTGGGTTTAACTCCCACTCGATGAAATGGAAATATTTAATATTTTTATTTCTACGCTCTGGTGACGAAGCAAAGCGTTGGATTTCATTTAATACGCAATGTCTCCAGAATTCGGAGGAAAGTAGGGACCGGAGTGTCTTAATACTAGCTGCCTTTGCCTACCCTGTTACATTTAGGATACGGCGTGAAGATGACAAAAAAATAATCAATTGGGAGTAGGATGGATTTTAAACTGAGATTTTTTATGTATCCCGCACACAGCAGGGTAGGCAGATGGAACCTTGTGTTAAGACACTCCGTTCCCCACTTTCAGCCGAATTCTGAAGACATTGCATGCTCGGTGGTGGCACTCAACGCCGCGCTTTGCCTCGACACCAGAGCAAAGAAATAGAATTATAAATCAAAATAAATATTTTATTTTGTCGATTGGGAAACCCACAACCAGTCGCGTTTACAATAACATTTTTTTTACTTAGAAAAGCTATTATATTACAAATCTGTAGGTTTTTAAAGATATTTACGTAACGCTTATTCACTTTATAAAGATGAAATAATATAAACTCACTAGTAAGAATGTACACTCCAAAAAGCCAATTCCATAAAAATAATTACCCCTAGTGAGAATAGTACTCACAACCGTCACGTTAACATTCAGCAGCAGTGCCACTACGTCACGGCGGCTTCAGAATGAGGCAAATATGGTTTATCCAAACCGTTTAAGACCACAATAAAACATAGACCTAAATAAACGATAGTTTGAAACGACAGCACCTCGACATTTCTTTATAATTCCCGAGATTTCCGCAAATAGTCAGTCAGCCTTTTGTACTCAGAATTCATTTTAAATGAAAACTTTTCAACGTTATACGAATGAGAAAAATTTAATTCAGCTTGTGTTCTTGTGTACTGATTTTAAAAACATTCTAAATTGGAAGATGACAATATTTTTTATCATGGCAAAATGTATGTAATCATCAATGCTATCGTTGTGCAGTGGAACAGCGTCAGCGATGAATAATAATCTAACTGTAGACGCCATCGTGGAACAGGGGCAGGGAAACTGTAACGTGACGGGTGTAGGTTCGATCCCCACTCGAGGGATTTAATTAATATTTATTAATATTGTAATTTCTTCGCTTTGGAACCAAGGCAAAAGCCCGGCATTGAATTCCGCCACTCAACATGCAATGCCTCGAAAAATTCGGCGGAAAGTGAGGAACGGAGTGGCCTAACACTTAGTTCCCTTAGCCTACCATGAATTATGTGGGATACAGCGTGAAACTTTAACTGTAGCAGCTAAACACTTTATTAAGCTCCTACTGTTAAGACACTCTTCCACTATTTATATATAGGTAACTGTACTTTGTTAGCGTAGGTAACTAAATTATAACATGGTTCTGCCTTCAATTACAATAAGAGATTTTTTTTAAAGTAAAAAATAAAATTTATAAAATAAGATATATTTTTTAAATTGTTTCTTATTTCGTAAGTTATAAGTCATCATTAATTGGTAAGTAATGTTATTATTTCTCCACTGAAAAGACAAATTTTCTTACCAACAACAAGTTTCTTCTTCTCTCTTTTGTCAGAACTCAAGGCCGCGATTTGCCTGGTTACCAGAGCGAGGAAAATAATAAATAATATTTCATCACCTTGAGTAGGAATCGGACACAACCTGTCGCGTTCACAGTCGCACGCTTGTGCCCCTGCGCCACGACTGACAAATATGACAAAAGATCAAAAATAAATAAGTAATGATTTCATTAAGATTTAAATTGTAATTCAATTAAAGACGACAACAAGAAACTCAATTTTGAACTCAATGGACCAAAATTTTATCATAAGACGACTATACCTACGACGATAATCTCGTAAAAATAGAGAGAGAAAAGCTATCTAAATATTTTGATTTGACTTATGAGGTAACAGCCATGCGGAATGTCAACTATCCTCGTACTAATAGTTATAGTATGCAATTGTAAATAAGATAAAAAACTTAAATAAAAAAATAACAAAAAAAACAACAAATAAATGATACACCAAAAACATTAATTCACGTTCACTTGTCAATGTCAATTGCTTCTTTATAATTCGACAAATCCTACTGATATTACAAATGTGAAAGTTTTTGAGAATATATTACAATTTTACACAATAACCACTGAACTGATTTATATAAAACTTTACAGGAATATGGCTTATACATACGTATGTAGCATAAGACATAACATTATACATGGGCTACAATTTATATGAAGATTTTGTATAGTTTAGCTTTAATATCACAATAAGTTTAAGCGAGAGAAACCGTGCTTGAGTCGCTTGTAAAGAAATATAAAAGGAATAGATAATGCAGAAAGCAGTATACATTTATACACAAATTAATTCATTACATTATTTACATTCGCTAATTAAAAATGAATTCTTCATGAGTCCGGCAACAAAGAGAGACGTTCGTTGAATATGTATGATGTCAATTCTGGGATTATGACAATTTTTGCGCATTCATATACATTTGTGGAAAAATAATGACAGTTTAAACAAAAAAATCTTAAGCATAGTTTTCATGATGAAATTCTGGGGACCAACGTGTACCGGTGTGCGGCCTTGGATGTCACTATTCATTTGTGGGCATTGTAGCAACAGAAGTGCTAAAATAAAAGGCACACTATTATACTCCAACGTCTTGTTATATGTTTACTTAAAAGTCTTACATGAAATCTCACAAGATTAAAAAAATTAAGTAGATTAGAAGCGAATACTTTAGATCGTGTGAACCTCATACCATAGTTGTCAACCCATGACAACTCCCATTGCTCGTGGCGCAACCTACTACTCTATTCGGGGTTATCCGCTCATATGTTAATATTTTTCTAATATTCATTACAGAATCAATTAAAACTAAAACAATAATTATATAGTGAAATGTAAGAATTGCGATTATAATTAAACATAATCTATAGTCAGCGCGCCGTCATATGTATATGTTCGATCCCCACTCGAGGAAATTAAATATTTATTTAAAATTATATTTTCATTTCTTTGCTCTAGTATCGAGGCAAAGCGTGACATTAATGCCTCCAGAATTCAGCGTAAAGTGGGAAACAGTGTCTTAATACTAGGTTCCCTCTGCCTATCCTGCTGTGTGCGGGATGCAGCATGAAGCTAATTTTGAAACTATTTAACTTTTTCAAATAAATAATTATGAATTGTATTATAAAACCCTATTTTTTAAATTTTTGCAGGTAAGATAAAATAGTTTTTTATATAAAACCAGCATTTCGACAATTCTATAACTAGATACATAAATATAATGTAGGCAACGTTCACTAAACATGCAGCATTCGTCGTAAAAATTAATTGAATTTTCAAATGTAAAAATCACAATTAATTCAATTCAGTATACTTATTTCAATATATATTTTTAAACTGTTATGCTATAAAGCCATAAAAGTTAAAATTGTTTTGGAGTTAAATAACGTTATTTAGTATTTCAATGCTTAAATTAACCCGGTAATGAGTTCCGCCAGGTACTTGGCCGCGCTCCTAACTAGCTCATTATTTAAGATATGCTAAGTTGCGCTTAATAGTAATAATTAACTAAATAAAACCAAATAAGTACAGATAATTGAAACAGTAAAATTAATGCTATGTATGCTTCTATAATAATATTATAAATTCGAAAGTAAGTCTTAACTGACTATTAATATAACTGACTAATAATAATATTTTTGTATAAAATAACTCTTTTAGGATTTTTTTTGTATAAAATAACTCTTTTAGGAAGAAGCAATTTTGTCGAACAATATACTTCAAATTGATATATTTTTTTATTGTATCAAAATTGCCTGTATGTTGCTTTACAACTCTCTTTATTTTTCAGTGGTAGACCCATAATAATCGGTTCACCTGGTCCGGAGGTTAGCCCGAATAAACAGACAGACAAAAATATTAAAATTTATTTGTATGTTAGTATCGTGTAAATAACTATGTTCATTTGAAAAAACACAGCTATGTTGATATCACAGACTCTTTAATTTTATTTATATGTATAGATATAGGTGATTTCATTTTTTTTTCAGCTTTATACTATATCTAATATCCCACATATAGCAGAATACGCAGAGGGAATCTAGTGTTAAAACACTGTTTTCGCATCACATCTCAGGCATCGCGTGTTGACTGCAAGAACTCAACGCCACGTTTTACCTTGTTACCAAAGCGAAGAAATAAAAATATTAATAAATCATAATTCCTTTCCCCAAGTGGGAACTGACCCCACAACTATCACAAATCTTGACATCTCGGTGTGGTTTGCCATCATACAATATATACTAACAGTATACAAACGCACAGACAAACAGACAAAAATTTTAAAAATAGTTGTTTTGGATTCTACATTAATAAGGCTCCAATAACATTTTTTCTTACATATTTTCCATGCACAGACACCGATCCGTTACAATTTTATTATAAATTAAAATGTTAGATAATATTTATCTCAACGAAATTGGCTTTAATTCAAAAGTAAATGTGTTTTGCCGTTAGTTTCCTCTTATTATGTAAATAATTGTCACCATAAGCTTACAAAACGTATGCAAATGCACCACGATACGTGTAGGATACGGAAATATGTGACTACGTAAAGAGTATACGGAAATACCATTTAAATTACAGAAGGAATTCCCAAAGAAACAAATTTGAAAATGTAATGGATAGTATTAATTTTCTTAATTTTAAAAAGCAAATAAATAGAAATCGTTGAGGTGCAATAGGAACGGCTTCAACATATTACCATGGTTTGGCGTGGTCTATAAGGTGCCAAAAACTACAGTATCATGTTTGCAATCTTTTATTTAGTTTTAGTCAACTACATTTTACCCGATTATAGAGGGCTTGGTTTATGTTGGCTATGAATACGGAACGTTAAGTTGTTCGACTTGGGTGTATTCAGATAGCAATACTTTCAGTTGTCGATGTCAATTGAATTACAATATGAAGTATATTATACAGTAAAAAATCGGTCAAGTGCGAGTTGAATTCGGCTACCGAGGGTTCCGTATCAATTTCAAGTCAACGGGAAATACAATTTATTATAGTTGACCAACTTACATTTGGGTGTAAGCGCTCATTTTGTATGTTTTGTTCAGCTTCACGCTATATCCCGCATGTTGCCGAATTCTGGAGGTATTACATATTGAATGACGGGACTCAACGTTGCGCTTTGCCTCGATACCAGAGCGAAGAAATGAAAATTTTCTATATTTTTTTTTCTCGTACAGATATAGAACCCACGACTTGTAGCGTTCACAGTCGCTCGCTTGTGCCCCTGTCTGGCCTCTCTTAAAATTTTCATAAATTATCCTTAAATTTTATATGAAATGAACTACAAATAAAAGTTTATGATTTTTTTTTATGAAATTCCTATAAATTATTAGCTTTCAAAATGTGTCCTTTACTTAATTTGTATTATAATTAAATGTGAATTATATAAATGTTACAGCCACAATCTTTATGTATGCATACTAAAGGCCTCGAGCGTATTTTAAAGCCAAGTACGCAAAACAGTTGGGTTAGTACGGCGCTAGCAGTTTGGGTTTCCTTAGTGCAAATAGGATCCCATCCCAGCTGTCAAATAGACTGTAGCCACGCCTAGTAAATACGATACGGAAATATAATTATTTAAATATATTTCCGTATCGTGTATAAATATTTCTTTAGCATCACTTAGTAAGTTTCATCGCCGTCGTTGCCCAGTTAGGATGTGCGTGAATGCTTTTGATGGTAAAATATGGTAACACTATGTCGATTGAGTTCTAAACTAGTCCTAGTCCTATATTTGCCTATATTTTAATTCTAATATGGCTGTAACAACAAAATGACAGACCACATTGTTTTTTAAATTACCCCATTATGGGCAGAAGACCGTGTTCTTTTGAATTCAAATTACAGCTAGCAAAAAGAAGTCTGCACTATCTTTACTAATATAATAAAGCGAAAGAGTTTGACTGTTCGTTACTATTGGTTCGATTTAGTTTCCTTTGTTTTGTATGAAAACTGCATTCTTCAGGAGTGTGAGTTATATAACACTACGGTGTAAGAAATAGTTAGCCTTAAATAACGAAATAACTAATAATAATGAACACCAACGAATTGCTTTAAGTGCGTGCGCTGCAAAAATAGTAAATTATATGTCAGTAAGTACATTGTATGAGAAAAATATTCAACTTTATTAGTTCTAAAAAAAAGTTCGCGACGACTTATATGTATGTATCTCTTATAAATAAGTGACAATAAAGCATTTTGTGACAAAAAATAATTGAAAATTCTAAGGAGATATTTCATCAGTTTTTATTTCACATGTACAGGTTGGGAGTATCAGCGCTCTTTTTAACAGCATATAAGGTAAAATATTTTAAACCCATACTAAACTAAAAAAAATAATCAAGATACCTCAACGGTTTAGATGTAGGATTTTTTTTTCATTTCACGATGTTTATCCATACCTGTATTTCGTGTAACGCATAGATACCATTATAGTGTTGGGCGTTACTGTTATATTTTTATAATGCATTATTCATTATATTATATTTTTTTAACTGTTATTTTAAACTGTTGTAATATATATTATATTATTTTCAACGTAAATATAATACAATGACAAAATGTACGAAGTTCAGACTAATATTTTTGTTATTAGTTATTTTAATGTAAATAATATTTGGCCTTTCTGCCATTGAGTTAAAGCTCATATTTGTGCGAGGTTATACGATGTGAAGTTCGCCATCATTATTTTATTTGACCTTGGCTGGAGTCAATGTAGGCCGAACAACTACTAAATATTTCCGATCATTACCGAACCGAGGCGCCACATTTTATAGCAGATAATGAATATTTTGACTGTTATTTATATAACAGTCAGTGTTGAAAATAAATAATGATTAGATCATTAGAAATTTATAATGAATTATATTATCTGTTGTTTGTTATAACGCCCAACATTGGTATCTAATACCAATAACGTAAATACATACAACTACAAAAATACTACTTAAAGTTAAATAACTTTGAACTTTGCCGCCAATACCTACGACTCGATTTCGAAATGAGATGTATGCGGCGGTTGCCATCTGATAGTCTTGTGACTGCGTGCGTCGTTCTTGACAAATGACGTTTTATTTTACAGCGATAATTTTATTATTTATTTTGTTTGAAAAAAATCACTTTTTCATTTTTGAGAAAAAAAAAATTGTGATTAAACTTTTATAGAAAAGTTAAAACTGTGGTTTCATTTAAAATGATGCTGACAAAAACACTCCACCCACCACTAATTATTTTTTAGAACTAATAAAATTTATTATTTTTGTCATACAACGTACTGACATAAAATTTACTATTTTGCACACGCACTTAAACCAATTCGTTGATGTTCATTATAATTGTTATATATAATAATTATTTAAGGCTAACTAAGACACGGTAATGTTATATAGCCTATAGCACTCCTGAAGAATGCAGCTTTCATACAAAAGACAGCAATGTTGGCGCGACATTAAATTCTGCCACTCGACACGCAATTTCTCCGATTCGGATGGAAAACGGATAACAGCTAGTCTTAGCACTAAGGTCCCTCTGCATACCGTAGTATTAAAAACAAGAGGTGCTAAAAAGCCTAGCCTAGCCAGCATAGTAAAACTAAAAAAAATCTTTTTATATCTAACATTTGCCTTTCATGAGAATTTATAAACGTCGAATCACAAAGCTATACCAAGTATGCATATGAATATTTTAATAATACCATTTGCATACAAAATATATACGACATTAACACATACCATTTCTAATATTAATTTATCTATATTTAAAGTAGGTGATGATAATATGGTAGAAACTTATTTACATAAGAGGGTCGCTTTATTAGCCCAACAGATTATCCCTGCGTTATTGTGTGACGCCATTAACCATCGAAACTTCGCTTTGTCTTCACGGAACATCTTATCTTTATTTACCTTTACTCTAAGTTTTAGATTTACATCATCCTTTGAATTCCCTTAAAGATCAAAGTGGGGAACGGAAGTGTCTTAATGGGAATGGAGTGTGAATCCTAAAAAGATATTAAATTATTAAAAAACAAAAAAAAGTTTAATAGATTTTTTTTTATATTAGCACTTGTATCGAATTATGAAAAAAAATATGTAAAATTTATCCTAAATAATCGAATAAAGATTTTCGTTGATACCACGTACAATATCAAAATCGTAAGATTCGACAAAGAATGTTATGGAAAGACTACATTCATAATCGAAACTGGCACTTTTGTTAATATTACGAACTAGCGGACACAGGCGGTTTCGCCTGCTTGAAGAGTACAAAAATTTATTAAATATATTTATGAAATTATTTTCAATTTAGAGGACAAATTCTAATAAACCGTGAAACACGTGTTCAATGAAATATTTGTAAGAGAATTTTAAATTTTATAAAATTTATTTTGTTTACCCTATATATAATATAGATATTTATAGGTGGAATGTCTTATCATAAAGTATCTTAATTATGAAATTTTAAAAATTATCATTCAAATATCTGTGAGACAATTATTACACAAAAGCAACCCCGGGCGTGCTCCTCTGAGACGAACACTCACGATAGTGGTAGTTACGTCCTTATTGCTTACTCGTCGACAAAGCGTAAGCTTTTAATATTAAATATTTTTTTTATTTAAAAAATGTTATATTAAAATTATCTTTATTGGTTAAAACTATAATAAAAAACAAATATTTTTTACTTTCGATATTTTACGTAACGCATTTAATAACATTGATTTTGATATTCTACTAGCCATTATGTATTCGCTTAACATATCTCCTACAGTGATTGACTGGTTTCACTCTTACTTGTACGGGCGCAAGCAACGTATTCGGATTCAGGACTCCTATTCTGAATGGTCTCCGGTGATTGCTGGCGTCCCTCAAGGTGGCGTGTTGTCTCCTCTTTTATTTTCACTTTTCATTAATTATTTATGTCAATATATCTCTTCT
>JAATLQ010034628.1:0-16415 GCA_013421005.1 Heliconius erato x Heliconius himera
TGAACAAAAATAGACACAACAGCGGCTCGCATCCACTTGAAAAACTCGTGCATTATGCAAGTTTTAGATGTTTTTTAGACTTTCTTTACAAATTATATATAGTATTTAAATTATGATAGCTCTGAAATGCAACCACTGAGGGTTGGCAGACCAACTCATTTTACTTGTGGGAACTCTATACTTCGAATTGATACTAAAACTGATCATCTCTATTATCGTTTTTTTTTCGCAACAATATTGTGACTTGCGAGCATCATATCTTGGAAATGCAACCACTGAGAGCCGGCAGACCAACTTATTTCAAATAAGGAGACGTCATACTTTGAGTATGCACCAAAACTGACCATTTCCCTGACCGTTTTTTTTTTCGTAACAATGAAGCCTCTTCTAAGCTCTATATCTCGGAGTTGCAACCACTGAGAGCAGGCAGACCGAGACCATTCACATGAGGGGACTGCTCCACAACCCATGGAATTCAATATGGCCGTATCCGTGATCGTTACGAAAAATCCCGCGACCTCTTAGTCTAACAGTTTTAGTTCAATATAATGTAAAAATTAAAATTAAAAAAAAAAAAACAAAGTTATTTCCTACCGACGACTTACGGTAATTTTTTCAGAGTACACAATAGTCCCACACCAGAAATGCGTGATACCCTTATTTATAACATACCCTTATCATAAAAGCGCAGTGTAATTAAAATCTATATATAGGATGCTTTACCAAAATTATGAAATTTGGCAAAAAATGAAAACTTATAGCACGAAACAGAAAAATGGAAGGAAAAAAACCACTACAAACTTAAATTTGTAGTATACCTAATTGTAAGTATGGTACGGAGCGTGCTCGAGCTCGACCAGCACTTAGTCGTTTTTTTGTTTAAATTATTAAAATTACAAGAAATAATTAAAAACAACGAATCTTTTTTTTATTTTTACCTACCTGTTGTTTTCATAAATTATTCTATAATATATAAAAACAATGTACTAACTACCATAAACTAACGAACAGGCCGTCGTGGCGCAGTTGCACAGCATCTAGCTGTAAACGCTATGGCAGTGAGTCCCCACTCGAGGGTATAAATTATTTTCATTTTCTCGCTCGGCAAGACAAAACACGGCGTTGTGTTCCGCCACTTAAGTCACATTATCTTGGATTCTAGTAGAAACAAGCTCTGGGTGTTTTAAGGAGCTCGAGCTCGTAGCGCGATTTTGGATATCTCTGCCTATTCTGATATACAGGATAAAGATTGAGGCTGCTTAACAAAATGTTACATTTTTTTTTTAATTTCATTTAACCACAATACAGCGAAGTACCGTATTTTGTCTTGATTGTTACTTAAGCAATTTCCTAATTATCAACCCTGACCCAGTCAAGTATGCCACTTACGAAAATCCCGAGCCCCATTCGTAGTTATCCATCATACTCCACGCTGTATATCCTGTCACGTTTATTTTATCGTTGTAAATTGCAAGCAGAATCTGAAAACAGAAGAAAAGAATGAAGCCTATTTTTTTTCTTTATTTTCTAGAAGAAGTAAAAGAATCTCTTTTTTATTAAGAAGAATTTGACTTGACTGAAATATAACAAAGCTTTAAATAAAGATATATTTGTTGAATTAAGCTTTTTATTTTTTTTACACGGGATTTGAGGGATTTGATTTTGGATTTAAAAAATATAGTTTACCTGTTCCAAATGATCCTTGTAATAGTGAACTCTATCCCGGTCGCGCAAATCGTATTCGGATGATGTGTATCCGTTCTCGTATATAATGATTTCTATATCTCCAAATTTTTTTTTCACCCAGGATAACTGGTCGCGTATTCCTTCTGGGTATACCTGTTTTGCCATAATTAATTTGCCGTAATATATACGAGTACGTGTAACGTCATCGGTTTCGATATTTTTACGCATATATGTAGAAGGATAAGTAGGGAGAGCTTACCACATCTTATCCTGCTATGCGAGAAAATATCTATACATATAATATAATTATTACGTATCGCTGCGCAGTCTGTATATAGAATATATATAAAAATATATATTAATGTGGACCTTTATGAATTTAGTAGAACCAAAAACGATTTTTAATTTTTTTGTCAGTTTGTCAATATGTCTGTTTGTGGACGCTAATCTCAGAAACAGCTTAACCGATTTAAATGGAGTATTGTATTTAAGCTGTCTTTAACATTTAGTGTTTCTTTTATATAAATCGGTTTATAAATAAAAAAGTTATGTCAACAAAAGTATTTTTTCTCGACAAAATGACTACGAAACAATTGCTTAATTGAATTGTCTGAAGCTTTAATTTTCAATGTTTAGACTTTGTCTAGTAATAGACGTTGACTTTAAAGTGTTACTAGAACAGAAAAATAATTTGAATTAGGAAATAAATAATTGTGAAGCACAATTATAGTATTAGATATCTAAGTAGATGTTTATTTAAACCATAATAAATGTTGCCTTATCCCAAATTGTACCACAAGTTGGCTGGAACAAATCTCTATTATTTATAAATCCAGCTTTGTAAAAATATTTGTGTTATTGTGCTTATCTTTTTATTTTGAAAATGCCTTTCACTTAAATATTTGGAAATATTGATTTTTAATATAGGTAAAGTTAGTACTTTAATTAAATTTCTATAAACATGTAACATTATCAGGAAGTTCGAAGTGATAAGAAATCAAATGACATATTTGTAACGTCATAAATTCAATTTTTAAATATTCTTTATTCAAATAGACTTTAGCAAGCACTTTTGAATCGTCATATGAACATAAAACTATCACCGCCTCGTTAGGCAGTGCTGAAAAGAACCGGCAAGACATTCTACAGTTCAACTTTTAATATTGAGGTTACATTTTAATTGTTTAATACTAATAATTTAATGCTATTATTATTATCCTGCAAGAAATTCAAATTATCTTAATTTAAGATTTTTTATTTTTCAAATACTTTTGCACAGTGTATTAGGGTGTTCTAATTAACGTTATTTTACAGTTCCTTAAAATTTTTACAATGGCAAATTTAAAATTCAGTGCGAATTACTGTTATAGTTACGTATACTAAGATCTATAAATGATTTATTTACTTTTTGGATGCAATAACTATGCATTACAAGTTTATCTTTTTTTCTTGTATATTTCTATCTTATGTCTGTCACTGTTTCTAATATAACACTGAATATGTTGACCGACAAACAAAATATTGATATGATATAAAATCTAAGGACAGAACAGTAAACTAACAATACTACTTACGTAAAACCAAGAAGAACCACCTGTTTTCCAATCAGGATCGTTATCCAAATATACATCCAATTCAGGTATATATCTAAAAAATTCCTGAGTTATATCGCCTTCTTTCGCTTGTCTGACAAGCCTACTTGTATAATAGTTCAAGCCGAAGAAATCTGCGGAGCCTGTAAAAAATTATCATCCCGAAGACAGAATTTTAAATTCGTATAATTGTCCACTTCTCTTTATATACATAAATTAATTTTTAAGAAAACAAACCGACTTCAAACAAAGAACTAAAAAGTAAAAAATAATTTTACATAAAGTAAACCGTGTTTTGATTTTGTTAAGCAAAAATAGTGTCAAGCTAATGCTACATACTACCTTATTACTATATCAAATTACACCAATTTTAACAATGTTTTTCCTTGTAACTATTACAGTATAATTATATTTTTTATCAAAACAAAAACAAACTTGTTGCAATTTTAACCGGATCCCATAATCAGAATCTAACCAAACTTTCACCAAACTATCCTTCAAGTGAAAAAAAAGCATCTGCGTTTGCAAATGCATCTGCATTTCAAATAAAAAAAAGCATCTGCGGAATCGGTTGTCGTGATATTGAGTTATTCATCCATTTGTCACGCACATACCTAATACAAATTTAAGAATTATGTGATTTTCTTATAGATACCATTGTCAGAAATAGACTTGAAAAATAGGACCACACGGGAAGCACTTGCTTTAAAAAAACATCATCAAAATCGGTTCACCCAGTCAAAAGTTCTGAGGTAGCAAACATAAAAAAATACAGTCGAATTGATAACCTATTTTTCTTACAGAAATCGGTTAAATACTTTTAAATAATCATTTAAGAATAGGAATTTTAAGTACAAAAGTATCGGTTAAAATGCAATTAAAAGAACTTCATTATTTATGTCACTCAGTAGAGTAGGCGGGGAGAGCCCAGTGCCAGCAAAAGTGCTGTAGCCAGAGCTCATAGTGGAAGTTAGGCAGAAACTCGGATACAAACGAGAACGTATTCGGGATAAATTCTTTGCACCAGAGATTACCAGGACACCACATGTATTAGTTTCATTCTTTGTAGTCTTGGGATCCGTGACGTAGCGGATAAGTTGGGACAGATCGTCGCCTGAGATGGCATGGCCTCGTTGTGGAGTATGGAACTACTACTAAACATAAACTGGGATGATTAATAAAAGATGTCACCTAGTATTAAATAACTTCTAAAAACAAACTACGCTATTTGTAACCGGCAAAAATACGACAGAAGTTAGTAGTCTACGCGTATATTTGCCAAATTAAAAGTTAAAAGTTAACTTTAAATTCGAAACATCTGATGAATAACTACAACATTCCAGAAAATATTATAAATCCTGAGGAGGAGGAGGCCTATTAACTAATAAATTGACAAGACGTTAAAAAAAATCTTTCCCGCGGGGGAAAGGTCTAAAATAAGTAAAACGCAATCGTAGGGTAGTTTGGTTTAAAATGGTACATATGATGTACCTCGCTGACGGGGATCTTCTTAGGGGCTCCCTTTATTACAACGCTTAAGTGGCGCTCATCTTCTACGGTGGCAGGGCACTGGACCTTGATACCATCCTGGGTGGCTCGTGCAGTGGTAAAGTTCACCTTCTGCGCAATCATCCAGGGTGACACCTTATCCCGGGCCTGCTTGTCCTGAACAATGACGGGCGAAGGTATTCGGACGCGTGGTGTAGCGGGGCCTGAAGTGCCGTCGGTGATGGCGCGCGGGCCATGGCCTGAGGGGCAACATTTGCCTTACCCACGGAGAGCGGGAACTGATACTGACACGTGCGGCGTATGCTGTAGTATTGGCCAATTTTTTTGGCGCTTTGGAGGACGCGGTGATCGAGACGACTTTCGCCTTCCTCTTTGCCTTCACTAAAGACGACGATCTCGATGCAGCCGTCTGCGCAGTCCGCGGCTACTTCCATCTCCGCATCGGTGGAAATGTGTGCCCGGGTGTCGGACGTTGGGTTCAAATCCTCGTTAGCTCTCTCGAATAGCTCGGGAGAGTTAACCTTCAGAGGCTGTGCGAAGGTCGCAAGTCTGTCGTACGCGGTCACGTAAAAGTTTTTAAAGAAAGCGACGATATTTTCCTTAGGGAGCGAAAGAATAAACGCGTCCATATCAAATAGTGAGAAATCCCTGAAGGAGTGAAAATAAAAATAGGGCGAAAGTAGGAACTTCAATCTAGTTATACCTCTACTGGATCACTGTGCAGGGCAGGAACCACAGCACAACACTGCACTGCGCGTCACTGCACTACATAACACAACACGCAACACCGCCTTTACAGTCTTTCTCACCCACAACTACCCTCCTTATTTTAGTTTGCTTATAATAATGTATTCCGTTGATTATTGCGTTGATAATTCAGATCTTTAATTTTTATATATTTTTAAGGGTCTCATTATGTGATGATAATAGCTAAGCTAAATTATAATAAAATTGCCCCTTAGCAAAGATCCACGCAAACCAAGTTGCTGGCAGCCACTCGTATAATAAAAAATAGAACAAAAATGAAGACTCAAAATAGATTTAAGGTAATGCTCTGACGATTTTTTCTTAGAAATATATTAACAACTCCTCATCAAAATTTATAATGAAGAATGTACTTATTGGAAACAGTAGAAAGTTTAATGGCAGATATGCAACGCATTGTTACAGGCTTTTTGCGATAATAAGCTATCGATGGATGAAGGGATTGTAAAAACTACTAAATGACTCGAGTAACCATGAATTCATTTATCACTAGCGGAATGCCCGTGACTTTGCCCGCTTGAACTACATGATTATACAATGAAAATAACAACCCACCTACTTCGTATTTTCGTTTTGCCAAAATTAGGAGAAAAGTAGGAAATATAGTGTCATAATACTAAGACCCTCGGCCTACTTTGCAATAAACATGATACAGTGTAAAAGTAATCAAAACAAATCACTATACAACCTTTAAAGGACAGACATATTTAACTACTAACAAGTTTAGCTTGAATGTTATATGGTTTAATACTATTGAAATTATACGACGATAACTACGATGGATTCTGCCACTCAAATCGGACTTTAGCAAAATGATGAATATTAAAAAATATATACCTGTCGTGGAAGTGTGTAAACATATATGAGTGTCCTACTACTAAGTTACTAAGTACTAAGTCACCGTACCCTGTTATATACGGGAATATAGAATAAAGGTACAACAAATAACAAAATATATATGTCCACAAAAATCTCAAATCAATGTCAACCAAAAATACGGCTTTTCCAACCTGCGACGACCTTCTCTCTACTCATTGTTTATATTTTACAAATGACTATAATTATTCCTTTGTTTTATTACTTAATATTTTTAACACAAGGTCAGCTAAAAATTTAGGTCACTTATATAACTCGTATAGTAGCATGGTTTGCCATGGTACTACCATATTCCACCCACCACTTGAATTCTTACAGCTTTCAAGAGAACCTAGTATCAAGACACTCCGCTCTCCGTCCATCCACCAAAATTCAAATCATTACGTGTTGTTGTATCTCAATCACGCTTTATGTACAGGGACCAGAGACAAAAAATGATACACCGTTTCCAAGTTTCTGCTGAATTTTCGAGACGATGCATATTTACTGGTGGGGCATTCGAACAATTATACACTAGATAAAGGATTACCACTAGAGTCAATATAAATAGAAATACAAAATATCATTACACACAGACTTATGACATAAGATCATTTCAATAAAATCCAACCCTATACCAGCGCGTTAAGGCTTAGTTTAGTATAAAGCGTAATTAATATAAAACATTTTATTCTTAATCTATCTATCATTTTTTTTTTAAACCTCTGTGATGTGGAAGTCAGTGTGGACATCAGTCGCAGAGGGTTAATTTCGTAGTAGCAACTATTGGCCAAAAGATGAAATATTTGCATTTAATTGTTTAATACTGATTTTATAAAGCACACTGAGCCATTTTGGCACCTCCGCACGTTGGCTGAGGTTGGTCCATACTAAAATCGAATAAGAACACAAAATGTTTCGTGCTCGTATTTCTCTTGCCGTTTTTTAGACTGTAATCCTTCGCCTAGGGATGAATCTATAATTAATCGAAGGATGGGGCGCAAAGCAGTTTTTTTCTTGTTAAGAGAGCAAGGAAATGAAAATATTAATTATTTCATTTTTCCGAGTGGGAGTACGCAACGCATTGCGTCGCGTTTACAGTCACACGATGTGTTGCTGCGCCAAGGCAGCCTCAATTTATAATAATTTTGGTGAAATTTTTTAGTTCTTCATCACATTTTCTAAATTTTTTTATCAATGTGTAATAGCTATGTATATCACGGTGATAATGTTTCACTAAGGCGGCATTTTATAATTTCTTATAGTTTATCTGGACTGTTACGTTTTTTCATCAGATTTTGTAATATTTATTTGACAATGGAAAATGCTCATCACTTTTAACACTCACACTCTTAATTTTTGTTGTAGAAGTTGTTAATTATTTTTTATAATTTAGCTGGATTGCTATGGTTTTACAACAGGTGTGGAAGTCTTCGAAATTAAAATATGTAGTCTAGAGTCTGACCAGGCCTAATAGCTGCATAAAAAAAAAATATTTAAATCCGTCGAGTATTTTAAATGAATCACGTGTAACAACACTAACTCTGAAATATGCCGATGATGTAACAATGCATAAAAAACAGAGGATGGTTGGTTACACAATTATTTTATTATATGACCATGCATAATTTTTGGAGAATAATCTGGTTATGATAATTGTCTGATTAATTAGAAAGATTTCAAAAAAATTGCAAAACACATTATGTGCATATTGTGTTACATTCTAAGATAAAATACCTCTAATAAGCTCCTTCTCTTCATCAGTAAAATCGGGTAATCTAGATCTTCTAAAACCTTTCTTCAGACTGTTTTCTGCGATTATTTTTTCTATAGTTGGCGGCCATCCACCAGTTTTTGAGTATATAGGATATAAGAACAATCCCGACTAGAAAAAAAGATTATCATTAGATCTTTTTATTTAGGTTTACTACTATTACATTTTAAAATAAATAATATTACAACGGCAGCATAGAATAAATAATATACAGCCATTTGAAAGCAAACGCTATATATGTATATACTGAATCTGATTTCAAAACTACTGTTAGGAATAAAATACAGTACTTAAAATAAAAGGTAAAATATGAACAAAACGTACTAACTTTCAAAAAAAGAACAAACCGCATATATGTAGATAAAACTAACAATTCACCAAAACTATGATAAAACATTGACATTTCCTTATATGTGCCAAGGGAATATAAGAACAAGTAACAATACAACATCTAAAAACTTAGCAAGATAACTGATCATTAATTACACGAATAACTAACTGGTTTTAAATCTAATATTTCTTTTTCTTGAGAAGTACTATTTTTATTCATGTTTTTATTATTAATTTTTTTACTCAATAGTAAAGTTAAAATTTATTGCCTTGTTTTATTTTATAATAGAAATTTTACATTTAATAAACATACATATATTTCAGCTGCCAGTTCTGTAAGCCCCTCATCGTCTTTCGTCGCTGGTATAAAATTAAATAACTGGTTTACAATTCCAATACGACCTGTTGATCAAAATATTTTCATTGTTATTGAAAAAAATGACTCGGCGATAAAATATTTAAAAAAATCTTAAATAGATGAAATGAGAAATAATTTCACTATTTTTAAACGTACTACTTTGCATCATCGTCTCACATAACATCATTAATTATTAAAACTAAATAAATATTGTCTCACAAATCTTTTTCGAGATCGGGATGTCGTGTTACTATACTAATATTTTATGAAACACTATTATTTGTAAGTCAGTAATACCTACTACACGACTCACGCTAACCTACAAGATCTACGTATTATTTCTTTCTCCATATAAAAATTGCATCTACTTACCCTTATAAATGTGTTCAAATTCTTCCCTATATACCTTCGCAACCTTCCCATGAGCTACCATAGCGTTTTTTACACACTGAAAGTAACCAATATCATAATCTATTATACCCGGACCTATATTTGAATTGTAAGCTAGGTTGCACATGATGCAAGGTTCGTTAATAGATATCCAAGTTTTCACTTTATCACCATATAAAGAGAATAGGATCCTGGCGTAGTCAGCAAGCCAATCGGTGATTAGAGGGTTTGCCCATCCACCTATAAAAGCAAAATTTAATTAGGCAGTGATAGCAGAATTTAATCTAACTTTGTTCTAGCCTTAATAAAATATTGTAAATGTATAAACATCTCTCGTAAGGAATTTAATTCGACCATCAAAAAAAACTCGTTCAAATGAAAAATGTGGTGAGTCTTATACAGTTTCACGCTTTTACCTGCATAAAATAGGGTAGGCATTAGGAGCTTCGTGTTAACCTATTCTGTTTCAATTTTCCGACCAATTTTCGAGACACTGATAGACGTGAGTTTACAATAACTTATTACTATGTCCCAATTTTAGTCCAATTAATAAAAAAATATTAAATTGGCCGTTCAAATACAATATTGTCTCCCTAATTAATGTTGTCGAGTTTCCAGTTATCGAAATAACCTTCTGATGGTACATATCTTATTAGAGCGATACCTTCTGATGACAAAATGTAAAATTCTTAACACTGAACCTCTGAATCTATAAAATATTTTGGGTTATTCACGATCACAAATATAAACGGTTCTCGACACTAGACACATCACGAACCAGGTATTATTTATTAAATAATATTTTTAAACGTGTTTGGGATATCAGTTACCAGTGCTCGCACTTTCTCAGAATTATGAAAACAAGTTGTTCATGATTGAATGTATCAATCTGTTGGCAAATGCAGCATAATAAAAATATTATAGGTGGTTTGCGGGCGATGCCGCAGCGGGCCGCTAGTAGTAAAATAAATGAAAACTCTGGTTTCAGTAACTTACCTAAGTTTTCAAGTCTTTGTGGTAGATCAAAATGATGAATAGTGACTACTGGTTCAATGTTTCTTTTCAGTAAGCCGTTAATTAGATTGTTATAATATTTAGAACCAGATTTGCTCACATATTCTGGTGTACCTGTAGGTAAAATTCTCGACCATGATATTGAAAATCTGAAAAATAAGGATAATTTCTTAGAAAGAATTCAAATTTACAATTATTTCAAATTTGTTGAAATGCGCATTAATGCATATTCTAAAGGGTCCCTAAACGTACACATAGTCCATACGCCCAAGACACAGCTTTGAGCTTCTCACCCTAGCCAAATTCAAGCATTTTTCAAAGAGTAATTCACATAGTTCTGAATGTTGTGCCCCTATCCTAATAGATACTCTGTTCTAAGCCCAAATTTGAGACATTGCTTGTAAAAAATCTTAACGCCGCACTTTGTCAGAATGGGGAAATAAAATTATTACGATTACAGTCACACACTGCCATTCAAAATATTTTTTCGTTTTCCTTCTTTTCATAAAGGACAATTGTTAACCAACACGAAATATATCTTAAGTGCTAAAATACTCGAGTTTTCATATTTTTGTTTGCTTCACAAGAAAAGTAGACGTAATTAAAGATAAAAAATAACCTGTAAAAATCTAATTCTAAATCTGAAGCGATTTTTATATCATCTTGCCATCTGTGATACGAATCACATGCCACATCTCCATTACCGCCATCATCTGCAGAATTTGGATAGGTGTGGAAATAGTCATCCCATACACTAGGAGCTTTATCTGTAATAATAGACACAATATTTTTTTATTTCATAGTATATCCAACTAATGGAGGACGGACTTTTATCCACTTTCACGATTTTTACAGCAGAACAAAATAAGGGCTATAATTTAAGGACTACCCCGATGCGGTTTCGCTTGCTTAAATTTATTGTTATACTAGCGGCTCGCCAACGGCTTCACCCGCTTAAACTACATGATAATTGATTAAATAAGCAGAATTGATTGACAACTAAAATTACTTCTAATATGATTTTTTATTACTTAAATTTGTAATATTCTAATATGATTTTTTACGACATTATCGTAATTTCTATAAGATTTTTTGTTTATCGGACTAAAAAATACGACCAATAATATTATAATATTTGATTTATAAAATATATAAATATATAAAGCTAATTATTTGTTATACGTATACTATACGTATATTTTTGTAACATTACGTTCTTTTTGCTATGTTATGTTTTTAAAAACTTTGTTAAATGTGCTGATGTCAGTTAATAATTTAATTTACTGCTTCAGAATTTTAATGTTAAATTATTGATTTGGGTAATGATTCATAATATTCTTTGTAAAATAACTGTAATAATTGCATATTAACTGCTGTACAGTTTTTAAATTAGTTACATATATTATATGAACGAACCAACCAAAAAATCTTTGTATTTACCTGATATTTCTTTCAGATCGTTCTTTATCTCTGTGTTGAATTAATTACGACTTAAACTTAACTGTTATGATTTATGAAGGTAATCTGCACTAACAATTCAATTTTGTTTACTTTATTGTACAAAATATTATATAATAGTGCTTCAAAAATATATATTTTTATCAACAGTCATATAACCCAGACGTTTCGAATGTCATTCTTTAGCCAGGAATCTTACCAGCGCCATTGCCATATAACATTCGCAGGCAAACTAGAGCATTGAATTCATTCATATGACGATAACTTTTTTTTAATGACCCGATTTTGATGAACCAAACTTTAGTAGTTAAGTTGAGTTAAAACAAAGCAATTTGGTGAAATTTTCAAGTAAATCCGTTCAGTACTTTCAGAGAAAAATGTGGACATACATATCGACAGACAGATAGACAGACAGACAGACAAGAAATTAAAAAAAAATATTTTTGTTTTCTATTATTCATTTCAGTCAAAATTACTAAATGTACAGACAACATATTTTCACTGTCTTATTATATATAGAGATTACATGTTTTCATTACATGTTCATCGTCATAGTAGTTTTTGCGTGAAGGTGTCACAAAGTCACAAACTTTGGAATTTGTAAGACTTGTGAGTTTCATTATTTAGAAGGATGATAATTGGTAGAAGAATTCTATTTAATTTGGCTACAATGTAACAAAAAGTCAATAAATTAGTAAGAAACCTATCTTCTGCGTGTTATTTTTTCCGTTCAATAATTTTTGTCTGAAAGTGGAATAAACATCCACATAACTTTTAAAGTTTATAATATCAGTTATTATTATACAGATTAATTTAGTTAAGTTGACACAATTTGGTATGCTTGAGACTTATTTCAGGAGTACAGTGTTTTTTTCTTTCATTTCCCCGCTTTGTATTTCGATTCGCTGTAAAAATCAATAAAATCACCATAAAAAAAATTGTCTTACCATCAGCGTTCCATCCGCCTTCTATTTGGTAAGCTGAAGTCGCTGCCCCGAACTTAAAGTGTGGAGGAAACTTCAATTCATTTTTTCCCCAAACTCCGTAGAACACCATACTATAAAAAGGGTAAATAGAGTTAGTGTAGTAGAGTATATATAATATTCATTAATAATTTAAAGCCGAATAGTTCTATCAAATGTGCTAATCTCGGCAAGTATCTACTATTACGTTCGAATTGACATATTCTTTCTCTTATCGAGAAAGATGAACAGGGCACATAGAATGTCATGTGTCTTATATAACTGTTACTTAATCAATATTTGGAACTAACAATGGTAAAAAAATATTAAATGTTTTATTGACGGTTTTTGAGTGCATATTAGATTGTATAATTTTGTACAAAACCTAACCTAATAATGTTGCATGACTTGACTAAACTGACTTGACTGCATAACCTTTTTTAATGAAAAAAAGGTTTGGGATTTTTAAAAAGTATATTTTTATAGGTACGAGCATGTATAAAATTAAATTACTTAATTATTATTTCAGTAGTTATTTTGATAAATTCTTTACCAAATGATAATTCAATAAGTAGCCAAAGGAATATTATTAATTTTATTTAATTATATCTTAAAATAAATAAATCAGCTTCATGCTGTATCCTGCACACATTAGGGTAGGCAGAGGGAACCTAGTGTTGAGACACTCCGTTCCCCACTTTCTGCCGAATTCTGGAGGCATTGCGTGTTGAGTGGCAGAACTGAACGCCGCGCTTTGTCTCGACACCAGAGCGAAGAAATGGAAATATAAATTTAAATAAATATTTCATCTCCTCGAGTGGGGATCGAACCCACAACCAGTCGGTTTTACACACTTTGGGGCACTGCGCCACGAATGGCCTCATAATATAATTAATTATATCTTTATATTTGTTTATTAATAAATTATATCATTATTTTTATTTATATTTATTTTTTATCGGTTATTGAATTCCCCGTTATGCCTATTATCTTAGGAGGAGAGGGGGATTTATATACTTAATCTGGCCATAAATATTGTTGCGAAGAAAAAAAAATATTGTACGTAATATTTATTACTATTACAGTATGTTAGTTACATTAACATAAAACAATTAAAACTGCAACAAAAGCGTATTCAAAGTGGTCTCCGTTATCTCCAATACCGTACTTAAAACGTTTTGGCCAGTTATCAATAGCAGCACGCACTTTCACTTTCTATGGGAAAATTCTTCACTGCCAATCGTATAGATTGTTTTAGGGACTCCAAACTATAAAGGTGTTTAGAGCAACCCTCCTCTCTTCCTCCTCTTTAAAATTGACTGTAAATCGTAATCTATTGAATTAAGATCAGGACTAGATGAAGGCCAGTTCAGCTCTGAAGAAGTCCGGAACATTCGTTTTTGGCCAAGATTGGGTGGATCAAGCTTTATGACCTGGCGCAGAGACTTGTCGAAAAAAGCATGTTTAGTTATTAAACATATTGTTATTAAAGAGCTTATGAATGTTATTTCAATACGCTTGTGCCGATGTTTCTTGCTTAGTGCTTTCATCGCCTTTTTCGTACGAACACTACGTTGACGTCACAAATAGAGGAGGCTTTATTGTACCTATCTGATACAGCAACACTTTTTACTAATACCAAGCGTTATAGAATATTTTAAAAATTGTATTTAACTTCATAATCTTCTTAATGTAATGCAATCACAGCGATTTGGTTCTCTTTATCACCTCGCTTCATTTTAATATCACAAAATATTTTGGCGCGAAACAATCATATAAAAATGACATATTCCAAATTCAAAAGTATTTTTTTTATATTTTTAATTATAAAAGTATTTATGGCCAGACTAAGTATATCGATATATATTTAATGTACATCACACATTAGGTGTTTCAAAGGCAAAATTTCAAAGCATTAAATTGTATCTTCTATATACGTAATTAATTCTTGATTCATTTCACGTCTAATCACGGCGTTCCGGGCAATTAATCTTTGATTACTTGTTTACAAGTTAAAGTTCAAGTTTAACTTAAAATTCTAAGATTAACCAGTTAAAATTATATTGGTACTGATAAAATTTATTATGTAATAATTAAATTTAACAATTGAACATATAACTAAAATTTAACATCTTATGTTTAAATGACGCGCCGCCGCGCAGCGGCACAAAAAGTAAATGCAACGGTTGGGGGTTCGATTCTCACTCCGAGGAGTGCATTATTTTTATTTCCTAATTGTGTAACAAGATAAAACGCAACTTGAATTCCGCCACTCAACAAGCAATGCCTCCATAATTTGACGAAAAGTGGAGAACAAAAGTCTCTTAGTGGGAATGTAGTGTCTTAACACTAGGTTCCCTCACTCCCTGCGCACTTTACTATGTACGAGATACAGAGTGAAGCAAAAACAAATTTAAAAACACTAAGAAACAAACAAACATTTAAAACATAATACAAATGAAATAAAAAAATAAAATAAATAAATTATATTTAGTAACAATAAGTAATATAATAAAATATGATCCTATTTAGGTAACAAAAACAACATTAAATTCAATTAATCATCATTAAATTCATTGAGTTAGGCAATGTATTTTTTTTTCATTTGAGAGATAAATAAAAAAATTTTAAAAAAACATTAATAAATATAAAGTAAACCAGTAGGAAATATGAATACACTTTATAAATACCCAGATATAAGAAAATCACTTCGCTTCTTAGTCAAATTGGAAGATATAAAAAAATATTAAAAGACTTAAAGAAAAAAATATATATGAATAAATAAAATAATCACATCACCTATACACAAAATAATAAAAAGTCACTTCACCTCAAACCACTTTTGTGTAGAAATCTTTAAGCACTTTATAATTAAAAATTATGATTTTTTTGTTAATATCTTTTTTTTTCCACGAATTATAACAAAGTTTACATAATATACCGTACCAAACAAGTATAGCTGTCGCCTTCATAATTGTACAAACAATGTTATACACTTGTATGAACCATCTATTTATACTATCGATAGGCGCGTATCGACCCGTTAACAAATTTAATTTCAACAATACAAAACAATATTTAATTTGTATAAAACTATGACCAATATATGAATATAATATCTATTTCCGTATATACTTAATTTTTTGAGAAGATTAAAAAACGATCTACCCTCATCCCTCTCTATTATTACAATTTTGCTTTTAAAATGTTATTGGCCGCTATATGATTGATTGTGTATAATTTCTGTATTATACTGAATGAATGTGAACGTCTAAATAACTTAATAATGGGGGTCGTTCTTCAGAACATTTATCAATATATATATATATATATATATATATATATATATATATATATATATATATATATATATATATATATATATATATATATATATATATATATATAAATATATATGATTTTTTTTAACTATGCGCCGTAAAAACTGCCGTCATTACTATATTAGGGTAGACAGGTAGTTTCAACTATTATATTAAAATCTTTGTCATTAGGTCACCTACTTTCATTCTTATATCATGTTGTAATACCCGTAAAGAATTTTATAGGTACATTAGGTACATAGGTACATTTTTATTTTCTTTTAAATTTTTGATGTTTTAAGTAAAACGCCTCAAAACTTTTAGGAGTGGGTCCCAGGTGGTAAAAAGTTTTCAACCGTCTGCTGTATTAAAAACAATACACAAATCTGATCATACAAGTAA
>JAATLQ010034629.1:0-23830 GCA_013421005.1 Heliconius erato x Heliconius himera
GATTATGGCCAATCACAATCAATAATACAATTTATATAAATAATATGTTCTGTTTTATTGAATAAGAATACTTTTAATTTCGGTACCGCAAAAGAACAATAGAACAAACCTTCGCAAATTTTTCAAAATATCCCAATAACTGTAACGAGAACATCGCAGCTACTGTTCAAAACGTATAATGCAACAAAATTTTCAAATCATAAATCAGTAAATTTAATAAAATTAAAATATCTATTTATGTTTTCATAATTTTCGACTTCGTTCACACTAAAAAGAGTACTTTAAAAGTTGATTGGCCCTTATACGTCAATAGCGTGTCCTCTTCAGGGCAGCCCGTTCCCGTGCGTCGCGCGCGCGCGCGCCGCGCACTCGGGCACGTTCCACTGCTGCGCCTTCTGCTCGTCGGGCGGCAAGCGCGACGCCGTGTGCGCCTGCGCCGCGCCCATGGGACACGGGTACAAGGGTAATGTATATGTGTTACCCCACATTAAGAAGTTATCACTTCAAAACATACTCCATTTAATTTACCCCGTAAAGTAAATACTCTTAAGCTACTCTTTTACCCTACCAGGTTGCGGGCACGGGCACGCGGGCTGGCCGGGCACGCGCCACTGGTCGTGCTGCGGCAGCACGCGGCGGGACTCGTTATGCACGCGCCCTAAGAACTCGCCCAAACACCAACCATATCAGTTCTCTTTGTGACGTGACGTAACGTGACGTGGCTTAACATGTGACATAATTGACGTACAGTACGGTCAACGTATCATAGTCATCAGTCATCACGAAGTTAGGTTTTCTGTTGCGCATTGTACAGTCTTGAAAAATAAAAAATAAAAGTAGGACAAATTCTTGAAATAAATACTGCACAGCTAATTTCACACGCAGCCACGATTCTTCGATCGTACCTACTACTTGTAGTATGTGACAGACGTACAGTCCGTGAGGTCTAAGCTGACCTTTGCATTTGTCGGAGTTTTCATATATTTTTCATATATAATGCTTTTTGGCAATCTCCTTCACCTTTGTACTAAAAGCAGCGTACATATTTAATTTTTAATACCTTATTTTTGTATTTGATTCATTAAAAGTGAAAGATAAAGTAGGCACTATTACTGTGAATTTAAAAAATGTATGCAGCAAGCAGTGAAGAAAAAAAATCTCGAATATAACACTTTTTGATGATATAACGAAACTTTTTATCACTAACTCAAAAGATACATCAGACGAGACTGATATTTACCAAGATGCTGCCGATGTAGAAGTAAATTTTTTTTCATTAATCATATGATGATGATAATAATTTTGTTTCTTAGTTAGCTCTACTTTTAGTGACCTCTTGCCCAAATGCAAAGCACAGTTTAAGCCTCGCGTGCTGTACTCACGTGACAAGAGAAGGTAACGCTGCCTCCTAAATCGTATTAGTTTTCTTTGCATAATATATTTATATCATTGACTTTCTTTTTCAATTTTAATATGTATTTTTACAATTTTAATATGTAAAATAATGTATACCATCGTCTTTTAAGGCTTTAAAGTGTTGATATATATATGAGTATTGGAGTTAAATGCATATTTTGTTAATAAATACTGAAATATAAGTTTGTTTTAATTTCTACCTATAAATAAGTAAACTTTTCTGTTTTTGGAAGAATTGTTGTATTTTGTACTGTAAACGTGACAGGTCGTGGATTTGATTTCCACTGGAGAAAAGAAAATATTTAATATCTGCATTCCTCGCTCTAGTAATGAGGCATAGAGTGATGTGATGTGCGGCGTTGAGTTTACACTTGCCACTCAACACGCAATGTTTCCAGAATTGGGCAAAAAGTGGAGAACCGAAGTATCTTAACTTAGGGTCCTAGGTTCCCTCTGTCTGCCCTGCTATGTACGAGATACAGCGTGAAGCTAAAAATGAAATATTGGCAGCATTAGTAGCCATCTAAAGATAAGCAACATTACATTCCACATTCAAAAGTTAGGAACATTAATTGAATGAAACGCAAAGTACTAGGTACAATAATTATTTCTATTCACCATTAATTATAAATGCTGGAAATAAATATTTTTAATTACTAAACACACTTTGTTCAGAAGAATACGGAAATATAAAAATATCATGTCATTTTTTATTAAATAATAAAAAGTTAAATCTAATTTTTATTCATTCATTCTTTTTTATAATTACTATTACAAAGTAAACTTAAATTACTAGTTATTTTTTTATTTATACTATCTAACATATAATTATTGTTTCATAAGTTTAAAATATATATAATCTGAAGAACCTTAAAAATTGATTAAACAACGAAAACTTAGAATATAATGTGAAATTAAATTACTTATTTTCGTTTCTTTTAACCAATTTTATAGAATGAGTTTTTTTAGAATCACACTCTATGAAGCTCACAATAGGGTTGGCAGAGGGAACCTAGGAACCTATTGATAAGACTCAGTTACTATTAAATACCATAAACGAATTATTGAGGCATTGCATCTTGAGTGACAGCGCCATGACTGGCATATTTGCAATATTTGTAATGTGCAAAAAAATCTGATACGCTTGTCACAACTTATTTATGTTGTTAGCATCTCTGTAGGAAGATTTAAATTTTCGCCAAATAATAATATAAAGAAAATGAATTTTTATTATTATTATCATTTCATATACACATACAAAAAAAATGTTATTTATACCAAAACTTTATTAATCACAGCTTATATCAAATAACTTGAAATTAGACAAACAGTTTATTGCTTATATTTTCATCATAATTTATAAGCCTATTTGTTAAAATGTTACAAATATATTTTTCTATTAAATTCAATTTTAATTTTCTAATATATTTTTTTATGTTTTTTAATGATATGAATTATAAAAATGTAGTATAAGTATAATATATACAAGTTCTGTTCTAATTATTTCCTGCAAGAAATTATCAAAAAATATTCCAAATTCATTAATTCAATATCTTAACACTTTACATTTTCCTTAGTAAATGTATATTTAAACATTTATATGTACTTAAACACTTTTGATACACTCATACCTAACCTAAATGTAAATGTGAATATATTTACACTTTGTCCATAGTCACTTCTAACACTTTCTCTACAATTTTACACTTGATTTCTCATATATATTTAAAGTCCTAACGCCGGCACAGGTGTGTAGGCGACGGGGCTCGGCGCACACGCTTGTCTGACACTCATCTCCCAAGCGTCCAGTAGCTGACCAACAGAACAGCTTTTTGGTAATCTGGCGCACCTGGCGTCCATGGCGCGCTCCACGCGCTGCAGGAAGCTGTCGTGGGCGGGCTTGGGCGGCGTGCGCGGCGCGGTGCGCGCGGGCGGCGCGGCGGGGTAGTCGCGCGGCACGCGCACGTGCACGGCCGGCACGCAGGGCAGGCGCACGTCGTCCAGCTGCGCCGTCAGCGCGATGGCGGACGCGCCGCCCGACAGCTGCATGGTCTCCAGCGACACCTGCCGGGACATTACATGATACAGTCGCACCATTGAACTCCTGAGCCACGATTACATATTTACATATTTTTTTAGCTAATACGTGGTAATTTGATTTGACAGAACAGAGACATTGGAAACAATTCTTTCCTCCATGTTGATCCAAACAATCAAACCCGCAACCACCGCATTTATACTCCGACATTGTCCCATAGAGTCACAATAGCCCCAAGTGAGTTCATAATAGATTTTAACTATTAAGCCCACAAAATAGTAAGAGATGAAAATAAACATCATTCATAATACATTTCGGGTTTCCACTCTTCCGTTCACAGCAGTGAGCGGCATACAATGTGAAGCTAAAAAAAATGCATTTAAGGTGATAAACATGTTATTTATTACCTTAAACCTAGAATCAAGTCTGGCGATCTCCCCCTGCAATACATCTGGTATCTCTAGCGCAGGCTCTTCCACTTTTGGTATCTTCTGAGGTGGCGCTGGAAGATTCCTGGAAGACAAAAATTATTGTTTTTTTTAATGCGCGCTTGTGACAAAGTCATCTCTTACGAGATGTCTATATGGCAATATAGTAAGGTCGAAGAGTCGTGGCTAACCTAAAGTTAGACTTTCATAACTCTCCACATTATTCATTCTTGAAAAAAAAAACAAAAGTAAAAAAAAAACAATTCTATAAACAAATCCGCACGGCCATCTACAGTACTACTAGACCAGTCGTGGCGCAGGGGAACAAGCGTGCAAATATAAATGCAACAGTTTGCGGGTTCGATTCCCATTCAGGAAATAAAATATTTATATTTTCATTTCCTCGCTCTGGTAATGAGGCATAGCGCAGCGTTGAGTTCCGCCACTCAACAACCAACATCTCGAAAATTCGGCGGTGCACAGCATGTCTTAACTCTAGATTCCCTCTGCCTACCCTGTTACATACGGGACAGCGTGAAACCAAAAAAAAATAAGCATAACTAACTTGATCTCAGGCCCGTTGAGAGAGTCGAGCGTGGAGCCGAACGTGCGTTTCAAGGTGTGGTTAGCGAGCGGCGACTGGAGGCAGATATTTACTACCTCCAACAAAGGATTGCATATCTGTTCCTGTAATTAATAAAATTATTATTTTTATTTTAATGTGAATATAACAAGAATTTCGTATTAATATCATAAAAAAGTTTTTTTTTCCTCACCTTTCCCGCCGACGGCAGTCCCAAACCGACACTCTCACTCCTCTTGAAGTCCAGCTTCTCCAACACCACCTCACATTTGATCAAAGTTTCTAATGGCATCCTTTTGTTTGGATTCGATAATATATCTAATAGGTTCTTCATTTTTGTTAGTTTTTCAACATCTGTGAAAATTTATGTATTAACTAATTTATTTTAACTGAAGTCTCATTTGTTACAAAGTAAAGTTGTATTCAACTCGAAATAATGGTTGTATATATAATTCTCATTTATTTTCATATTTTTCAACCGTTTAGTTTAAGTAATCATGAAATTCCAAAACTACTAAACAGATAAAAAGTATGTGTCTCTTAAAAAGAAAAGAGTGAGTGCTTACCGTCAAAAACAGTCCCACTATGCCACAATGGCCTCAAAAAAGCAAAATATATACATACATTCTCCTAAATATAAATCATATATCTGCCTACCAAATCCAAGTAGTCCTTATTTTTAACTAATTCATTGATTAATTCTATTATTATTTAAAATATTAATAAAATAATATAAATAGCTATAATAACTCACTTTCCCCTTCATTGACCATCCTCATAACCATTCTTCTTAAAGGCTCAATGTATTTAGATAACTGTCGCACTTTCTCCCTATAGGCAGCTTCTTCACCACCGGGTGAGGCCACGCCTGCACCCACGGGTGTGTTGAGAGAGGATGATGGGGATGCTACCATGCCCATGTTTACCCTGGATAATAATAATAATAATTAAAAACTCCCAAAGCAAAAAGCCCAGGAACACATACAAAAACTAGAAAAAACACTGATAATCTTCAAAGGGCTAAATATATTTATATGACTGAGAACACTCTGTTCAGTCACCTTTCACACAAAAAAAAAATCTAAATCGGTTCATCCATTTAAGAGCTACAATGACAAATGGGTGGGAAACATAACAGCTATATACCAACAGTTGTATTCTCTCTTTTTAAGAAAGGTGAATGGGGATATTTGGATGTTTACAAAAAAATATATGTTTATATGTAAATACATAATTATTTCTTTTTCTAACTTTCCTGCACTACCCTAGTAAGCAAAATACAGCTGTATATGGCAATTAACCTTGGCTATAGTTTGTCTTAAAGCATTCTAAAAAATCAAATAATCTTCTCACCGCTGCTGCTGAGGATGATGACCAAGATGATGATGACTGGTAGATGGTGAAGGACTGCCTCCAGTACACGCTCCAAGACCACCAAGACCTGACATAGGAGACGATAGAGCCCCGCTTAGGACTCCACCACCTGAAATAGTCATAAACAGATTAATATAAAAAACACAATAAATAAAAGCCTTCATAACTTAGTGACTGACAAAAAGTCTATGCATTTTTTTTTATTTTTTCAATAAAAACTTGGAATTTGGCATGTAGGTTAGAGAGTATAGAGAAGCACCAAGAGATAATTTTTCCAAATTTCTACAGGGAACAGAAAAAATGGCATTTTCTATTTTACTTCTCAACAATAAACGGTAATAAGACATACTAATATATTATTGTTTCTAATTTTTAATGGTAGCAGTAGTAGACAGATATAACCTAGTGAAGGCACTCCACTCCCTACTTTATGCCAGATTGTGGAGTGCCATGTTCAGTGGCGGAACTCAACATGTCTTGTCTAGATACCAAAACAAAAAAAAAAATGTTTGTTGTCTCAAATGGGAATCGAACTCACAACTTGTCACATTTCCAGTCACAAAATTGTGCCACTGTGCTTAGACTGGTCTCAGACAGTATACATATATTTTTTTATATAATATTTGGTTCAATTAATTTAAATATTAAAGCTTTTGTAAAAAAAAAATAAAATCTACATACCCATAGAAACTGGACTTGGGCCAGGCATGTTAGGTGAGGAGGCAGATGGTGAAGGGCTTTGTCTCAAAAATTGGTTATGGGGCGGTCTCGGGGCATAGCCTGCACCCATTACAACCTCCTTGCCCCCACGGTGCATTTGTAACATGTTTATGTTGACCAGCTGGTTGTTTGACATGTTGGTTACTGGTTGTAAAAAAAATATTTTTATAAATATCCTCTATATTTAGTGGCTAAAAAACTGTTGCAAATTGTAACCCACACTCATTGCAACCTCCTTGTCTTTCCCATGGTTTAAGTTGACTAGCTGATTGCTTGACATGTTTGTTACTAAGAGCTCAAGAGAAAAAAAAACTTTTATTTTTTTATTCTAATGGTTGGTTATTTTTAAACATATTGGTTGCTTTAAACATGATATTATGAAGTAAAATAAAAAATATATATATCTTCATTGATCAGCTGTTTTGGTCACTGTGGGTGCAAGATTTGGCACTAAGAAACTTAAAAACAATGTAATTAAAATACTAATAAAAATATACTAATTTAAAAACATAGTGTCAAGAAATCTATATCAATATATAGCTCATAATGGAGCAAGAGTAGGGGTTTTTTTTTCACATTTTAATTTGTTAAAATTTTCTTATGATAATTTTTATGGGCTTTATTTTTTATTACTTTACATATATTTTTAATGTAGGTGTTACTAATGCTGTTTCTTTTTTTCTTCAATAAATAAACTTAACAAAAACTCACCCATTTGATTAGGCATTTGTCCCTGCATATTATTGGGCGCCATTTGCCCACCCATCCCACCTACAACCTGGTTACACTGCATTTGACCAACCATTGTGTTTGATCCTGTCATTGGCACTTGCATGTTATTAGACATGGACATTGTCGGTATCATTTGTATACCAGGTGCTGATAGCTGATTTTGTAGCTGACTGACCATATTGCCCATGCCCATTCCGCTGACCATATTAGACCCCATTTGACCCTGATTTGGCACCATTCCTATTGAACCTCCTAGTTTATTCTGTAACTGCATATTCATTTGTGGTCGCTGATTTAAAGTTTGTAGCAAATTAGTGGCTGTTTGTGCTTGTCCTTGTGACACAATTGGGCCTTGTTGGGTCATTTGACCTTGCATTCCACCCATTCCAGGGTTGGGACCCATAACTCCTTGCTGCATTTGCCCTGGGCCCATGTTCATCATTTGGTTCCTTGTGCCCTGGGATGCCATGTTTTGTAGGGCATTTATGGGGTCTGTAGCCATGCCTGGTTGACTACTGGGTCCTTGCTGAGGCTGAGGTTGACTTTGTACTTGGGTGTTGGGTCCTGGTTGGTTTTGATTAGGCTGCATGTTTGGTGCACCTTGATTTTGTTTTGGTTGAGCTAAAATATTAATAGTTATTTTAAAAGAAGATCCATTAAATATTATAAATTGTTAGTAGGGAAAAAAGTGTCCTTTTCAAATTAAATAAATATTATTAAAAATATATATTTAAAAATACTAAATATATAATAAGCGAGTCAATATTGCCAATTAGTTTCTTTTCACCCAAATTACAAATAATAAGTTGTTACAATTTATGCCAATTAATTTGCTAAATTTTAAATTGTAATATTGTTACATTGAATAAAATAATATGTAAAGTAAAAAGTAATCTTACACATTTCTCTAACATGTAAAATTAATTTAGCAACCATGTTCATATATTCTTCTCTGGTTTTTGCTTTTAAGAATACATGATTCTCCATTTCACTGCTGTTCCGAGCGACCTGCATCCCTGACCTTTGTATTACTTCCTCACTATAATATAAACAAATAATTGTCATTATTTTAACAAATATAAAATTTACTTAATACTAAATGTGATAGAAATTTACATTAAATGCTGCCTGATTTTATTAGCAAATTATGTGAACAATACTTTTAATCCATATATTTTAAAATTATTATATACTCACATCTTAGAAACTACGGTCTGCCGAACACTTTGTGTTCGCCAATTGTTATCATCCGAGCCCATTGTATTAAATTGTTTTAAATTATCCATAGTGAAATATTTTTTTTATTCAAATTAAATATATATATTGTGGTTAATAAATAAATTCAATATATATTTACTTATTTAAAAAATATTACATTAAAATCTCAATCGCGTTAACACAGATTCCGTAGTTGATGAATCTGATACTGCCACAGGTTATCGTAAAATAAGTAACTTAAACACAGACTTAATACATTGAAACATTATAATTTATAATAGAAAATTGTGTTTAAAATAAATGAGGTGAATAGAAATCGTGGGCTGGATAGACACAAAACTATAAATACTTTTAAATCATAATATCCAATTATTTTCGGTAGGAAATGACCCAAAGAGGCCTGGTTTTTGTATTAATTAGACAGAAAGGTAAAGAAAATGAAAGTTGTAGGTTTAGTTGCATTAATTTGTAGTCTGGAAAAGTTATTTATTTTGTATGAAAAGGTTATTTATTAATAAAATGTTTTATTGATTATAAAATATATTTAATTCTTAGTTACATATAACCTAATAAATATAATTATTAAGTCTATTTTTGGAAATTACGTTTTTTTATGATAAATTAAGAGTATAAAAAACTTTTCAGTGCGTACCAAATCTAAAACCAGTAGTAAGTCATACTCCAATATAAATATATTTTTTTTATTTAAAGTCATTAAGTTAAAATCTGCACTTCTTAAAGTCGTCAATTGTTAAAATCTAACTAAATGCTGTTACATTTTTCGCTTGGCTCAAAACGAGACTGGGACGGGGATTTAGGGTGGTTTTTTTACAGGTGTGTGTCGTGTTTAGGATGACTTTCACTTTTTAACCGACTTCCGTAAGGATGATGTTATCAATTATACTGTCTTTTTTATTTTTTTTAAATTTGATGTAAATCAATTTTGATGATTCTTTTATTTGAAAGCTGGTGCTTCCTGTGTGAACCCATTTTAATTTGATCCATTGACTAACAATCTGATAAAGCTATCCGTGAGAAAATTACATCAGTCTTATATTTGCATTAAGTATGTGCGCGACCAATTTTGGAGTAACTTAATATCACATTTATCGTATTCGGTTAGGGTCAGGTCGGGAATGGTGACTCAGATTTTTTTAGATGTCAAAATTATAAAGAATAAGTTAAAATAACACACAGCATACCTTAGTTACTAATTTTTCTTTCTGTATTATCATTTTTCCAATGAAATCAATATTAAAGTTGTCTGATTTAGTGTTTTAAATAAAATTAGGATTGAGCCAGTGTACCGATACTGGCCTACAGTGACTTAATTCTGCAGCGCACAGTGGCTCTATCAATACACAGTGGTTCGGCAGTATAATCGTCAATTAAAACTATGATGTATATTCAGCTATGTATATTTATTTATATTACATTTGTCTCTTATCAATCAATTAAGATTAAACTTAAAACTTCAGATAGACGCAAATAAAACCTAGTTTGCCAAAAGTTAAGCGAATGTAAGCCTATCATTATCTGGAAAGTAATTTTTCGATCAGCAAATATTTTTTTTCAGATTTTTTTGATGATGGCGGATCACTGGTTTGTACGTATTCGGGTATCAAACGCTACCAATTTGTCAGACAAATAAATATTGCTGTTCTATTTAGGAAATATAAGTGTGAGCCACTGTTTCCGATCCAACCCTATTCTTTTTTTATTGGAAAGAATATACTTCAAGGGTAGTTTGGTGAGTTTGATTAGCTTCTAATGAGATCCGTTCGTTTTATAGTGTGGCTTTCGTTTGTTTTAGAGATGTACTGTTGTCTTTGACGGTTGCTTTCGTTTTTTTTAAAGAGATGTTTTCGGTTATTTTGGATTACTATAATTTTTCTCTAATTCTGGGGATGCTTTCGTTTTTTGAGGTATAATGGACACTTTGATAAATAATTGAATACTTCCTATTTTTGAAAACTAGCTTACTGCGATAATTACCTAATTTGCCTAAAACTTTGAATTTGTGTTCGCCAATTGTAATCATCAAAGCCCATTGAATTGAGTTGTTTTAAAATATCCAATGTGAAAAATGTTTTATTTCGATTTTAGTTAATAAATAAATATAAATAATAATTGCTTATTTAAAAAATAATTGCACGAGTCAAACTAAACTGCATTAGCGCTGATCCTGTAGTGCTGTTGATAAATCATCGTCATTACCACGAAAAACATTTAACCAAGGGTAACATAAATCATTATTTAATTTGTAAATTTTAATTACAAATTACAATGTACACAAATTTCACTTTGAAGTTTTAAATTTCAAATTTATTCGTAAAAACAGATACCAACATCTCAACAGAATATCGAACAGTAACTATTTACACGGAGTTAATAAATACAACGCGGTATATTAAAAACTAAGGTACTTATAAAATAAAATACGATATTTATTTAGAAAACCGTAGCACGGTAAATAAACTTTCATGTTTCATTTTTGGTTTTCATTACAATCGATGATTGGTGATTATATCATAAATATTTAGATTTTTATTTATTATTGACTTTATTTTATAAGTCATAGAATCTGATAATTGAACTAATCCAACTTTGTTAAATACATTTGAAGTTGAACAGGCAGGCAACAATTATGTTATATTCTATAAATGACAGTTTACAATTTATAAATTTGACATTTACAATTGTTATTTATTTGTTTTCCCATGTTCTGTGAAAATGTGGGCGATATTATAAACAATTAAATTTCGCTATATCCATAACTAGGGAAAAGAAATTAAAAATAGCATAGATTACGGTAGTATCTTTTTATACACAGTATCTTTTATTTACTCTTACAATGACTACATCGACTGTTTTAAGAGTAAAACGTCGATTGGAAGATAACCCTCAAGACGCTTTAGTACTTGTATGCAAACGTTATAAGACAGACTCTGAAGAAGTTTCACCATCACTCTTCGTATTTAGGGGTAGTGTAGAAAATGAGGTTAGTATTTTATTGTTCTTATTAGAAATGCTCATAAGAAAAAAATGTTAGTTATTAATTATACATGATTATTCACAGGAACATGAACAAGTGAAAAATGTAGTCCCAAATAATATCAAACTAAAACATTCTACAGATGTTAATGATATCATTCAGAAAATAAGGAAAGAAAGAAAAGATTTTACCACAGAAAACCGCTATGAAATTGTTAATTATAGTAGGGGTTTAAAAGGAGATTCTATCCAAGATGATTTTGATTTAGTAGATTTACAAAGAAAAGATGAAAAACAGAACGACAAATACATTTATGACCTGTACACTTCTGCTAAGGAAGACTTTGACATATCAATGTTGGATAACTTAGTAAGGTATGTTTAACTAGTGCAACATCCTTTTCACTTGCCTTAAGTTTTCTGTCCCTTATATGATGTCCTTCCTCATAATGTTCCCTGTCCCCTTAATGTCCAATGTTTATTAATATTTGTGTTTAGTCCTCTACATAAATTTATTTGTAAAGAAATTTGATATAACAATATTAAAATGTAAGCTAACATCCTTGTATTAGATATTACTAACCATCAGTGTTAAGTATATAATGTATGTATTGATTTTAATATTGTTTTTATAGGGTGAAGACAATTTTTACTGAATCTTTTTTTAGCATGTATTCTACTAATGTAACATTTTTTTTACTGTACTCCTCCTTTGTGTCTTTTCCACACAAAACAGACATAGACAGGAGACATTGGCAAAGTGATATCTGCACAACTGTCATATCTGAAATACCATAATCAAAGAACCACACCAATGCCTAATGAACTTCAAAATTATTTGATTAAGGCCAATCTGGCACGGTTGAATCATGTTTGACTATTAACACAACATGTAGGTTTCCACTTGGGAATAAATTATTTTCATGTCCTTACTCTGGTAAAAAGACAAATACTAGCTATCACTTTGTTTCAAGACTTGATCAGAGGATGGGGAACGAGTGTTGCTTGCAGGATACAGTAAAATCTAAAAGTAAAATATTTGATTAACTTCAAATTTATAGTGGCAAAATACAACATTGTGCCCCATATTTATAAGCCACCTGGTTTATTATTATATTAGATGTAAGATTGATTGCTCTAATAATCTCAAAGTTGAGAGTGACATAAATATGGGCCTATAAGTATATGTATATCAATATACTAAATTCTATTATGACTGAGCTGTCTAAATGTATGTAATAATAATAGTTTGGTGCTTATATATAATATATTATTTATTCTCTACTATCACTATCTGTGTAGAAGTGCTCTAGTGCCAGATAAGTGAGATTCTACTGTATTTCAATATGAATTAATTTTAATTGCAGCATAGAAAACTATGAAACACATTTAGTATTAGGCAGCTATAGGGAAAATGGCTTAGTTGCATCAGATGATGATGATGATAGTGAAGATTCTAATGCAGAAAACAACTGGAGGAATGACTACCCTGACTCGGAGCCCAGCAGCATTGATGAGGAGGATATGATTAAGGCTGTTGAAAATATTAATTTAGGTAATTAAGACTGATATCTAAATCAATGCTTTATAATATTGAGGACAGTTGTGATACAGGGGCACAAAGGATGACTGTAAAATCGACTGTTTGTGGGTTCGATCCCCACTCGAGAAAATGAAACATTTATTTACCATAAATAAAATATAAATATTTATCGAAGCAAAATGCGGCGTTGAGTTCCGCCACTCAATACGTAATGCCTCCAGAACTCGGCGAGAAGTGGGGAATAGAGTGTCTGAACGCTAGGTTCTCGGAATACAAGGTGAAGCTGATTTAATAATATTAAAAGTTTTGATTACAATTCTGATCAAACTTTTCTATACTAACTTTTTTTTCAACTTGACACTGTATCCCATATGTAGCAGGATAGTGAGAGGGTTGTGTATTGTTAAGACACTCCGCTCTACACCTTCCGCGCATTATGTTCTTTCTGTTTACCTATATAGAAAAAAATATGCTTAAACATTTTGAGTCATGACAAGAGTTCTCTATCTTTTCTTACAGAAGATGATCTTTCAAGTGATGTAGGTGAAGAAAAAATATATGATGAACCTCCGGATCTATTTAATGAAGATGTTAAAAGATATGGGGCAGCATATGCTAAATATAAAGCAAGGGTTCTTTCTGAACAACCTGACTTATCTGATAGCAGGAACTATGTCCATTGTACACCAGACGATGGTTACAAGGATGATAGTGACGATGGCTTCTACTATGGCCAGGAGGAAGATGGTGAGCAGTTTAGGGAACAATATGAATCTGATTGTTCTGACCCGGATTGATTTATGTTTGAGTTATGTTAAAGTGATTGTAAATATATTTTGGGAATAGTTTATGGTTTTTTTATTATAAGAATTGAATTATTTTGGTACCTATTAACATAGACAATTTTTTTATTAAAAGAATTATTCCATCTACCTTGCACGACACAACGTGAAGTTGATTTTTTTTAATTACACGTGTTTCAGTTTATTTTGATATCATTCATCTGTATATTGATTGTTGAACTAAAACTCTGACACTGGGCGGAAAATTGGAAAAAGCTCGGATATATGAAGTGGAATCATTTTAATTAGAAATGGGTTTTCAATAAGCATCAAAAGAAATAAAAGTACCGTTCGCTACTTTAAAGCAATATTAATATTGCTGATAGAGATGGAATTAAATAGGTAAATTAAAAAATTCCACCTTAATTCCAGTCATTTTTACTGTCGTCATCACATAGACGATCTCTATGCATCCTAACAAAATTACGTCGCGGAAAAATTCTTGATTTAATTTTAGGAGGACGAGAGAGATAAATAAGAACATGAATTTGAAATTTAAATTCAAAATATCCTTTATTCAAATAGACTATTATAAGCACTTTTGAATCGTCGAATGAACATTAAATAAAAAAGCTACCACCGGTTCGGAAGGCAGTTCTGCTGAGAAGAGCCGGTAAGAAATTCAACAGTTGTTCTTTTCAAAGTAAATGGTATAATTTAATTATTACATTAACTGGCAGCTATCTTGCATTACATTCAATAATCATTAATTTTTTATCTATTATCTTGTATATATTCTTGAAAAATGTAATAACCTTTTTTTGTTGGTATTTTTTTTTACAGATACTTTAAATTGTTGCAGTGGCAAACTTAGAATACGTTATGGAATTTTATTATATACCTACATGTATACACAGACCCTTAATAAGATTTATTAAATTTTTGGAGGCGAAAACCTGGCGAAATAAGCTTATTTTTATTTATCGCTCTTATTGTATGTCTATTATTATTTTTGTTGTGACATTGTACATGTTGTCGGACAAACAATGTTATAATATACAAATTGTGAAGCAACTGTAATAATACCTGCATCTTTAAAACCATCTCGCAGAGAATTTCGAACGCTTGGGTTATAAATATATCTCACGGTTCTTTTTTGGAGAAAATTTGAATCTATACCTGCAGCATTGCCCCTTAGCAGCATTTCATAAGATAAAATACTATGAAAATTCAAAATAGCTATAGTAGACTAGTCGGGCAGATTCAACATCCGTCATTTGACTAGTATCCGTCATTTGCAGTGTTGCCAACAAGACTAACATAAAATATGCTAAACGGCTGTTAAAATTTTGCCAAAATTATGCTAAAGACTTTAATATTATGCTAAAAATATTGCTAAAAATTTTCGATATCAAATAAAATGTCATTTAACTTTAAATATTATTTAATCAACATTATTAACAAATATATGTTATGTTTTAATCGAGTATGTTATCAAATAAAATATTAATATCTTGGTCTTCATTCGCAGCCGATGTGCATGTAGACGTGAAAGCCTCATTGCCAAGACTATATATTTCCTTAGTGCCTATAGAGCGCAGTACGTTATCCGGAACTGTGTAAGAATAGCAGCATTTCCCTGCCCTCTTTAGGCCGAATCTGATGTATAAAATGGCATTTAAAGTTTTTACCGACAAACGGTTGCGAAGCTTAGTTTTGACTACATTCATTTGACTAAAAACACGTTCAATTTCCGCGTTAGAATGTGGTAGTGATAATAATGATATTGCCAACTGTGATAAATCTGCAAAGGGGTTAATACCAGCTGCGTCTTTATAATCAATTACTTCATTCCAGAATTCTAAGGTGGAATTTGTGCATGTCCATTTAATATGCACTATGTTTCTCCATTGAGACATGAGTCTATTTATTGTAGATGCATCTTTTTGGAATTCTTCGGCAATATCAATTAAGGAAGGTTTGATTGCTTTCAAAGTTTCTTCTACCGAAAAAAAAGATAGTTTCTCAAGTATTTTAAAATTAATTGGTAATCTAGAACGTAACTCCGTTACAAGTTTCAGTGTGAAATTCAGACAACGTTGACGTAAATTATTTTCAACTTCTGGTTGAATATTGTATTCCCGCAATCTGGATTCAAAAGCATATCCCATGTACGGTTTAGGACCCAAAAAACTTTCTATATTTTGTGTAAAAATATCGACTCTCGCAGTTGGGTTCAAGATACGCCGACTTATAGATTTCACTAAGCCACACAAATCCTTGTAAAGTTTTGTTGGGTCAACATTGTTGCTTTCAAATAGCTTGTTTACAATTTGAACTTCCTCCAAGATAGGTTTCAAATACAACAAATACAAATGATTACTAGGATCATTATACATAGTGTATAGTGTGTCTGCCATATAGCAGTGGTTATCGCGCCTAGCAACTTCGAACAGGAGTTTCAATTCCACCCATTGCTCTAAAATACGGTTGACTGCTGGTTCAATTGATATCCATCGTGTGTTGCACATCTGGGGAATTGACAATGGTTCGGGGCCACAGTTCATTGTTTGATAGATATTTTTGTAATGTAATCGACGGTTCGAAGAATGACTAAACCAATTGTAGGTTTCTCTTATAAGAAATTCAACATTACGTGGTAGAGTTTCTTCGGAGGCATGAGATAAAGCCAACTGTAAAGAATGGCACACGCAGCGAACTAAAATCAAATTATCATTACCAGTTGCATTTTTTAATAAAGCATGTACTCCGTTGTTGGTACCTGTCATTACCGTAGCGTTATCTGTGGCAATACCGATCATTTTTTTTATTTCAATATTCAAAGCTAACAATAATCCTTTAACACCGTTGACTATGATGTTTGCAGTGCCATCTTCAAGCTCAACCAACCCCAAGAAGATGGATACTGTAGTTTTTAAAGATCGGCTAAAATATCTGATGGATATTCCCAATAATTTGCTTACTGATATGTCCGTGGACTCATCCAGCAAGAGACTGTATTCTTGGTCTCCCAAATCTGACACAATTTCTTTAATAAAATGAGGGGCCAAAAAATGTTTTATTATATTTGTGCATTTTGTACGATGAACTCGTAAGTCTCCACTCTTGCTATCACCGAATCGCTGTTTACATAATTCTGATAAATGATCGACAGCCATAATCGAACAATGTGCGCACACAAACATAGCTAGTGAAGATTCTGCTGTCTGTGTATTTAGATTTAGTTTTACTTTGGGAAAATTAATTGTTCTTTGACTTTTCACTGGTTCTATAGCTTTTTTATGCTTTGCTGATAAAATATGTAACTTCAAACAATGGATTTATGCAATTATCTCGCACTTACAGTATTTACAATAGGCCTTCATCGTATCATTTTCGACAGGCTGTAACCAAGCCTTGAAATCCAGCATTTGCTCCCACTCTACCCGGTAATGCTGACTGTATTTAGGCGGCATAATAACGAACAATCAATTGATAATGCACGTAAAACTGACAACTGTACTGTATAAACTGTAAGAACTTTTGTTTACAAAGTAGTAAAGTATATTGTATTCCTATTTCACTTTTTTCTTACAAGAAAAAGGAAGACAATGAATGATGTTTGTCTATGGTATATTGAATTAAATTTGTAGGGGAATCCCCGACTCACGGTAGAGAACGATTGACGTAAAGGCGGGCTCACACGTTAGCCAAACCTCCACAAGTGATCACAAATTCAAACGTGTGGATTAATCGTTTGCTTTGGCTTGTGTAGACTTGCAAGCGCTTGCAACTGATCCGACCGAGTGTCGGTTTTTAAGCCCAAATCATCTATTCATCATCCCTAACATCCCAAATATAGACGTGTACCTTTCGCTGAAAAAATTGTATCTGCTCTATCGACAAAAGAATTTTGTTGAATTTTTCATTTTGTTTCTTTTTATAATAAAAATAGGTTAAACCAAAGGTAACGTCTCGACGTCTATCATGCTTGCTTCGTGTGCTTACAGCTACTTAGATCACCTTTTCTTCCCGAGCATTTGTAGAGGTTTGAAGTTTGCGGCAAATGGCAAACGTGTGGAGCCGCCTTAAAGATTACCTTTGCCACCTATGTCGACGATAATTACGTACCTACGCAAGGTAGCAAAACGGTGGTTTGTCTCATGGTTTAAGTTTTATTAAAAAACTATTTTATATGCCAAAAAAATATACTATATGCCAAACAACAAATAAAAAAGCTAAAGAGTATAAAAATATGCCAAATCTAGCATAAAATATGCTAAATTGGCAACACTGGTCATTTGTATAGTATAGTTTATTATAAAAAATATAAATCGACCTCTTTGTTTGATTAAAATATATTTTTGAATGTGAGTTTATAGAACTACCATCAGAGGGCACTCATAAAATGACGCTTCATGTGGTCGGAAAATTCGAGATACACTTTCGGACTTGGAGCGGAAAGAGAAAGAGGTCCTTTAGAATAACATGCTTATCATTTAAGAGATACGTTGTACTTAATGGTATTTTATTCTAGAAAGAAATATAAGTTCTGTAAAAGGCTCTAGGTGTTTGATTTCTTTACACAAATATAAATACAGTTTATTAAAATTTATAAATAAATGTTTTCTTTTAAATATGACACTACTTGCAACCTTTTTTATCATATTAAACATGGAGTAAGGCTTTCAGAAAAGATAATATATGAGAACAGTACAACTTGCTGCTACATATATATAACTATTTGCTACAAAAATAAAAAAAAACGATATAAAAGTTTTAGAAACTTTGTTTTCTTTGTTAACATTTTGTCACACGCCCGAATTAATAGACAGACTAATATTTATTTTCATCACCTCAAACTTGTAAGATAAATTGAAATATTTTAAAAAGGCAGTCACATATATTTTTTTTAAATTAGGTAGGCTAACGCCCAATATTAATAACCTATCTCCAACGTCAATCTTAGATTGTTTCATATATCTATCCTATCTAGAGATTGGATAGATATATGAAACAATCTAAGATTGACGTTGGAGATAGGTTATTAATATTGGGCGTTAATAAGAAACCAAATAAAAGGAAGGACAACAAAATAAACACAACGACATAATATGTGATAAATAATAATTTATTGTCTGGCGTATTTTACAATATCAATGTACGCGTACATCGCGTGTCGTTTGTATCACTTTAAAACGTACTATGGTTACAAATACATTATAATGTGGCATATTTCATTCAACACTAATATTTGGCCGTCGCTAGGCGCGTTGACATGCTATTTTGTTATATCGCATATTGAAAATAAAGCTGATTAATAATGATCATTTATTCTTTATTAAATAATTAAAAAAAATAGTAACTATTTATAGATATTTTAAATGTTTGTAATAGAATTTATTAAAAGGAAACGCGTTTTCGCTAATTAGAAGAACCAGCCTAATTTTCAAAATGCGATACATTAAATTTAAGCCATAATTTTATTCGAGAACATCATCTTAACATTTAAATCTATTTTGTTTACATTAAACACTGATTATGGCACGTCACATCAGATGCTATGTTGGTTTATTGAAATGTCATGTTAATTTTACGTAGATATGTATGATTAAGTCGGAGACATTTTATGTTTTAAAATTTATTAGACAATATATTCTTTATAGAGGATTTAATGGTCGTATTTTATATTTTATGGAAGTCAATGTATTTTATTATAACAGACAGAAATTATAATGAGATATAGGTAGATAATATATGATCTGTATTCAAGTATTTGTCAACGACCTAACCACAAAAATACGTTACAAGCTTAAAAATCCGAATGGACACGGCCATTTATCCGAAAGTGAAAACTCTAGACTTATTCCAATGTACAGACAAACACAATACATTCATATTAACGGAATAAGTCTTGTAATTTCTTAATTCTACGACTATAATTAGTGAGATACCTATAAATGCAAATTACGATAATCTAGCGATGCTTTGGCGTTGACAAAACATGGTATTTCGCGTTTTCTTAATAGAAGACATTATTTTTCTTTAATTTTACCAATATATTATACATTATGTTGCAGTGCTAGTATAATAATTTATATGTAACTAATGGAATAACATGCCAGTGTTTATTAAACGTACTAACCTTACAATATGCATTTGAAATTTGATTTTACTGTATAAATATTTTTGTATAGTAGAATTTATGTCATTAAATGATATGACTTTTCCAAATAATTAATTTTCTTCGAATGCAGATAATAAAAATATAACAAACTTCTTATCAAATCAAGAGTGTATAAATGACACTACATTAGCAACGAAACAAAATTATAAAACAGTTATCGATATTACGTTAGATATAAAATAATCAATATAAATTTAATGAGAAAAATAAACAGAAAAGATCATAAAAGAAAAAGATATTTAAAATGTATATATATTATGTCTATGTAGCGCCATTCTTATTTTTATTGAAAAACACTGGTTAGTAACGGAATGAGCATTCATTTGCTTAGCAAGATTATATAAACTTCATTTAAGAGTAATTATTATCAATAATAAACAAAATTAACAACAAAGAAAGAACAATCACTTAGAACAAATGGTAATAAAATTTAGTTAGTTGGCGATAATATCTTTACATATATTTACAATTTGGTATTTTAACGTATACTAATACAATGACGAAGGAGGTTAACTTTTTTTTACATAACAATATTTATAATATAACAAAATCTTAATTAGGGCTCTAATCATAGGCGTAGCTATAAGACTAAAGTGGTTTAAAGTATACTGTAATGTATTTAAAATGACATAAGTTAAACTTAAATTTATAATTACAAATTAATATAGATTGACGTAAAATATACAAATTTGAAAGTCGGTCTGTTTATTTTCCCGTGAAATTGTGTACGAAAAAAGAGTTTTAATCTATGTCTTTCTTTAAAAAAAGTAGCCACGCCTATGGCTATTTACACTAGCCGAGATTTCTTTCACATTGAACGCATTTAATGTCAAAACATCAATTTGGCTTTGATATGCAGTACAAGTGTCTTACTTACATCGAATTACATTTTTATGTTTAATTATTGCACATACTTTTTATAATTCAGAAAACGAGTAGATATACACTTATTTTTTTTATTAAAAAACGCTCTTAAGCGGAGTAAGCTAATGATCGAGAGTACAGCAGCCTTATCGTGACTCTCTAATATTAATAGGTAGGTAGAGTTAAATATTTATAAAGTTTTACTGTTTTAGAATATTAATAGTAATTTACTAAAGGCCGCTGAGACTTTCTAAAGTGTTTTCATACGACAGGTGCGTCGTTGACTCTCGCTGGTACGTTGTTATTAGCGGCAGCGTCTTGGTTTGCGGTGCAGTAGAACTGCTTGTGTGCTTTATACGTGTTCACGTATTTAAACGGTATGTTACACGACTTGCAGAAGTTAGGCGTGTCTTCTTCAGTCTCTGGTTCTTTCTTAATGTCGACCGCTGGTATCGGCGAGGTCTGTTCTTCAGGTTCAGGGTCCTCAGTGGCGTGGACAAGGCGCGCGTGTCGTACAACGTTGCCACGGTAAGTGGAAGTGTACGCGCAGGACCCACATTTGTGGACCCGGTCCCCAACCGCTGGGCTAGGTGACGTAGTCTCCCGGTTGTCTTCTTCGAGCACGCATGAGATGTAGCTCTCCTCCTGAAATCACGAAAGATGGATGTAAAATTAAACTGTTTAAACTTGACGTTAACTATATTAAAATATGTTTTAATATTTTAACGTTAGCAATCGCTTGATAGAATTAAATTGCATAAACGGAACATTATACCGTGAAAAATACCGTGATCTCTGATCTAGTGTTAATACACTACACGGACATCTATTCTATTCTTAAATATATTTTGAAATAATAATGTTAATAATATTTTAAATAGAATGGTAAATATTAACTTAAACAATGATTTTATAAATTATACCAACCTGTAGATCGGCAGGTTTTTCACGAAAATGCATGCGTATGTGCGTTCGCATGCCTCTCAGCGTGTTTCCCCTGTACCGACAGATCGTGCAACGAAACGCTTTGACTCCAGCATGAGACTCCATGTGTCGCTGCGCGGCTGCTGCGGTCGGTGACACCACGTCGCAACATGGACATTTCCAACCACCATCAGACCCCGATGATGGCCTTGGCGCTTCCGGTAGACTACGTGGCGATCGTGTTTCCCGCTTCGTGCAGTAATATAATTGATGGGTTGTCAAATTGTCTATTGAGCTAAAATTTATTCCACACGCCAAACATATTAACTGCCGATACTGTGGAGGCGGTCCAGGTTCGGGTGGGGCAGGACTAGCCCTCTCCTCTCCTCCCCCGGCTGAACAGTAATGTCGTTTGTGAATGCGATAGTTTTCGAATTTGCAGAACACTATGTTGCATTCTATGCATTTCGAGACGCCTTGCTTCACTAACACTTGAGGTGTTGCCGCCGTTACAGGTATTTCTGAAGCTAATCGAAGTGCTAAAGCAGGTGGCATAATTGGAGGAGGTACGACTGGGGTAAATTTTTCTTCAGGAGGAGAAGGTATACATGGTGGTTTTGGAGTTGGTCCTCTTGAATTACGACGGCGACGCTTAGGCGAAATTTCTCCACTGGGTGACGAAGATCTTCTTGAAGGTGATGGTGTTCCAGGGGAGCCTGGCAATGATGGAGCGCAAACTATTTGCTCTGGAGTAGTTGAACGCATTCTGTTTTCTTTCTCATGTTCATCTGTCGTTACAGATTCTGGGGTACGTCGAACACTCAGATCTAAAGGCGTAGCACCATCTCGAGACGATTCACGAGGTCTATTGGCTGATTTTAAAACTTCAGATTCTTTTACTTCTGTATTTAAACTTGGCAAAGCTCGGCTAATAGGTTGAAGAGTTCCATTCGGTAACAAAAAGCAAGGTGTATCTGGGTCGGGCAATGTAGCACCTGGAAGTCTACTAGCACCTTGCAATATTGAATATGGAACTATTAAAATTGGATTTGTTGGTAATGCTAATGCATATTGACTTTGGGCCGGAGGAGTCGCTCCTGGAGAAGGTGGTGCAGATCCTGACGTAGCAGATCCTGTCCTAGCGGCAGCTAAAACTTGTTTGACTACTTGTCTTGTATTGCAGTAATGAGCTTTATGAGCCCGATATGTTTTTACTGAAGTAAAATGAATATCACAATCCATGCAATAACGTTCTTGGGCAGGTTGCCCTTCTATACTTTCACCATTTGAAGTAGGCGGCGGTACGGGAGTTCCGCTGCTGACTGGTGAAGAAGAATGCATTCGCATATGCCGATTTAAACTTAATTTTTTGTCAGCACTGTATGAACAGTAAGTACAAGCGAATTGTTTGCCGGGCGGTCGGGGCGTTTTAGAGTCACCACTAGAATCATCGGCTGCTACGTCCGTTGTTGCTTCTGTCCCATCAGGTTTTGTTCTACGTTTTGAACAATAGTGTTCTTGATGTGCCTGAAGAGTACTCAACGAAGAATAACGTATACCGCATGGTTTACACATATAACCAGGTGGTGTAGTTGCTGCTGCAGCTGCTGGGAATAGCGCAGAAAAATTAGCCGCTGTAAGCGCTAAGCCATAATCGCGCGGTTGTGCAGGAGGAGGCGGCGGCGATGGCGACGGAGGTTCATGTTTTAAAGACGTGGCTTGTGGTGCAAGCGCCGGATCAGTGGCTAGACTAGCATTGAGACGTAGGCGCGGTGGAGAAGCAGCGATAGAGCCTTCTGAAGCAGGTGAGGCGCCTCCGCTAGAGGCTGGTCGCTCTCCGCCAGAGCTTGGCGTGCGAGGTTCTCCAGGCATCGCCTCGCTCTCGTTTCCCCATTCCTCGTCCTCACCTGAGAATTAAATAAAATTGTATGAAAATACATTCTAAATTCTCTTTATTACGATAAATATATAAGGTTAAGCTATACAAATTAAAAGAAATCAACAGTATCAGTTGCTGTTAGCGTTGT
>JAATLQ010034630.1:0-23833 GCA_013421005.1 Heliconius erato x Heliconius himera
ATATATATATATATATATATATATATATATATATATATATATATATATATATATATATATATATATATATATATATATATATATATATATATATATATTATTTTGTATAATATAATTAATTGACATTGACAAAAATAACAACTGGCTAAGATACGAAACCGTAGTCGTAAGTAGGTACAAATAATGAGTGTCGATTGATAATAATGGAAGCAAATCGGGTCGCGACTCTACTATCTTTGTGATAACCTCACCGAGGAGATCGGGTCTTGCCCGAGAGGCACAAACGTGGTTAACTAACGGCTTGATATTTTAAAATCTATTGTATTAAAAATTAAATAAAAAGTGGGGAACGTAGTGTCTTAACACTAGGTTCCCTCTGGCTATATTGCTGTGTGCGGGATACAGAGTGAAGCTGATTTGAATCTATTGATTTTAACAAATGTTTATTGAAGATTAAACATCTTTAATTATATCTTCATTCATATATATCTTTAATGACTATATTATGAATTATTAAGTACATAAAAATATTGCTATCATGCAGCAATGGGACAGTGTCTATCTGTGAATGATTGTGAATTCGATTCCCAATCGGGACAATTAAATATGTTTATAGTTCTGCTTCAGTTGAGTTCTTTTACCACGAGATACTCTCTGTCTACTCGGCTGTATGAAAGATATGGCTTAAAAATAAAAAAAAATATTTTGAGTTGTTAAAAAAAAAATTAAATCATGCTTTTTCCTTCCAAATTTAACTTTCATCAAAAATAATTTTGTAAAATGTGATGTTTATAACCGTTGTAAAGTAGGGGCGATGACGTATTATCAACACTATTTCCTAGTTTATATTGCTAAGTGAATAATAGAGGCTGCAATTATAATTTATAGTTATACTAGACAATTTCTGCATGCCGGTAAGAATGAGGAAGAGTGTACAGTCGTAGATAAACTTCTATTTGTCTTTTTAGGGTTCCATATCTCAAAAGTGAAAAACGAAACCCTTATAGGATTACTTTGTTGTCCGTCTGTCAAGAGCATTTTTCGCATGATTGGATGTATCAATTTGAAATAATATCAAATATTCAGATCTACCGTCCCTTGGAGCACAGAAAATATCGTGCTTCTGAGTCAACGCAATAGTATACAAATGTGTATGCATCGTTATTGGTGCATTTGTCATCAAAAGCTATAGGGTACTTCCCGTGGAACTAAAATTATAAAATTTGGCAAAAAGCAAGTACACGTACAGTACAAATAAAGGAAAAACATATAAAGAGTAAAAATTTATAGAATATAGATAGATGCTTATTCTACAAATTTATACTTTTTTTACAGAAAAAAAAATATTACAAATTTATAACTTTTGCTTCTGGTGTCGGACCAGAGCGAAGAAATTAAAATACTAAATATTTTATTTCCTCAAGTGGAAATCGAACCCACAACCTGTCGCGTTTATAGTCACACATTGTGGCCCTGCGCCACGACTGGCCTCACATGCGACATATATTTTGTAATAAACTTTTTGACTTAATAAGAAACGTTGAATTGACTTTAAATATAACTAATATTAAATATCAATGTACGAGTAGAGTTCATCACAAATGATAAAGAGATCAAATGATAAATTTTAAGGCGGTCGTAGTTTAAACGAAATAAAAATTTATATAAATATAACCCGAATGATACCAGGACGTGTATTGGTAAACAACAAACAAAAAGTTATTTATATAATCAGTCTGACCCATTGAATGTTATTGAAGGCGGCCAATTAAACAACAAAATAAAATATATATAACAAAATAAAATATATAATTGTTTTGCTTATAGTAATGGATAGTCACCGTTTAAACGCATAAAAATATTCTTGTATTCTCATCTCTCACATCTCATTATCAGTTTTATTTTTAAATAGATCTTTTTTAATAATGCATTTTACAAAAAGTTTGCATTTTTTTATGACTTTTAGCTTAAAAATTATTACATAGGTATGAGGGCACGGCGTTCAGTTCCGCCACTCAACAACCATTGGCATTTAGCAGTGGAAAGCAGTTAATCTTAATAGAACGTTTTTACTAGGTTCTCTCTGCTCATCCTGCTGAACAAGGATGCGGGATAAGGAGTAAAGCTAAAAAATAAATATGGAAATATGAAAAGAAACCGGTATTATAGGAAGCTATAACTAGGCAGTTTGCCTTTGGCTTATAAAAGAATTTGAAATATGTATATCCTACAAATCTTTATTTGCCACATAAGAGGAAATGAAAAAGGTAAAAATGTTATTATTTTATAATTATTGTAATGTAATATTAGATTTTCTTATTCCTGCTCTATCAAATTAATTGATCAAAATTCTTTAACGATTGCTACTGTAGTCCTTTACTTTTAAATCCACAATATAAATTAGTGAATAGAAACAAAGAAATAAATCAAAAGGAATTATATATAGATGTCACTCGTGTAGCGTTCGCGCAACTGTAACGATGGTGTGTGTGTGTGGCAATAAACAGACCGAATGAAACAGAAGATGGTCGTGTGCTGCGTTTAATATTTACATTCTTAAAGAAATAAAGGAATTCCATATTAGGACACTATACCATATTTGGTGACTTTCCTCTATATATATATATATATATATATATATATATATATATATATATATATATATATATATATATATATATATATATAAATAATTTCAAATGTGTCTAAATATGTTGAACTCCAAGCAAGAAACAAAAAAAATTATAAGCCGAAACAACCTCAAGCTATGAACTACGTATTTAGCCTACACCTAAAAACTTTAAAATGAACATCATTACCAAAAACACATCACGACTTTGCTATTAAATTAGAGTCGTCAATGAAGTTGATGTTTTAGTTATTTTTTACATTCTCCCTGCAAGTAAATCATATTCCATTGTATGGCCATGACATTTCCAATTTTGTTTCGTTAATTTATTCAAACGTCACAAAGTTATGGGAAAAATTAATTCCTTTTATTCAACAAACATTACTGCGTTAATCGATACAGATATAGGATGGTTGTAATTTTATGAAAGTTTTTATAAAATTTATATAAATATTTTTTATGTATTTTGTTATTCTAAACGTTCCTATCACATACTCAACGGTAATTATTTTCAATGAAATTACTCTTATCATAGTTGCCTACAATTACGATATGCTATTTTTAGATATTGTTTTAATATCCGAAATCTTAATTAATATATTTAAATAGAAATCTTTGCGGATTTAATTTAATTTACATTTTATTAATAATAATTAATTAAATTTATTTAAAATTCTTCTTAGTAGTTTAATTTCAAGGATGTTTACTTATAATTTATTTAATAAAATAGAAAAAAGATGACCCCATTAATTTAAATAAGTAGTCATTATACTTACATATTTGGAGCAAACTTTATATTTATAGTTGTATATTTTTGCATAGTTGATGATTGATATATTTACAACTTAATTCATTTATCTAATCTTTTACCCAAAATGTTAATATATTATGTTGTATATATTAATACTCGAACTCGTCTTCAATATAACGACTCTTTGGGAATTGTTGTACCTATATGCGAAGCGCTGATATTTCGGGACATAAAGATGCGTTAGGTCGAGAATCATCTCCTGATCACGATCTTAATTTAACAAATCTAATTTAAAAAAAAAAAGAAATAATAAACATTTCTAAGTGTTATTTTATCTAATATATAAATATTTTTTACTACTGCAAACAACAAACGTTTAAAGTTTACAAATCGAGATTACTGATCACGTGTAGGTACGTGTACCGTATCGGTCTGCTCCATTTCTTGGCTATACAAATTCATTCAATTAAATAAACGAATATGTTATTACGAAAAATCTAATTTCAAATATTTGATTATGCTTAAAGTTTGTAACCTTTTATAAGTTTATAAAAAAACTTATTAAATTATCAATAGTTAATATTATTTAAAATATTAATATATTTTAAATGATGATGATACATCTTCCTAAAAGTATAAATTGTCTACAAAATTTAAATTTGTTTTTTCGTTAGCTTAACATCTTTAGTTTAGTTAAATTCTTAATTTATGGCGCTTCGAGCGTACCAGTTGGGCACCAAACACTTTGCAAATGTCGCGGAATTGAGAACAACTTAAAATCTTATTAATTATATTTTACAAATGAAAAATATTTATTTGACACTAAAAATACAACTATTGATGGCCACACCTAAGTATTCATGTAAAATTTAAACTAATATAAATATATATAACACTAAAATAATTTTATCCCGGAAATGATACACATCATTAAATATTATTAATAAGATTATGGTCATAAGTAAAGTCAAGGTGAGCTCTTAAATCTATTTGTTACACTTATGTTCGTATCAACCATTATGTCACCGAGATGCGTGACAAGACCGACCTTCGTATTATTGAGTAGGCAACAAATTAGAATACAATACACGATAATAAACCTAACCTGTAATTAATATGCGTTTGTCATGCATTTATCCCTAAATTTTAATCAAATCGTTTTAATCATATATTATCATTGTCCTTATAGGCTGTCAATTGTTACATTCTTAGCCTATTAGTTCAATAAATATAGATTGTTTGTGATACTGAGTCACCAATGTACAAGTTAACTACTGTTGATTATAGATGAAATTTCGATAGGTTTTTTTTGGTTTTCATAAACTTAAATTATATAAATTTTTCAATTTTCTATTAGACGTCCAGATCATCCCACCCCAACTCATCTAATCAGATTTTATTATTATTATCATGTAGAAAAGCTAAATATGTATGTATTTTCCGAAACGTGAAGTAAAGCAATCGTGACGTGAATACATTATGTGGCTACTTCGTGATCAACGTTGCTGCCGGATGCAACTTTATTTATTCTTATTGAAGCTTTTATAAGATTTTGTGTTGTTATGATTAATTAATTTATATACAAAAAAAAACTATATGTAGGTACTTCTTTTTAATTCTTTTTAATTAACACTTATATTCTACTAAATTTTATTAACTGATGTAAGTACATATATATTTATAATAACTTTTTATAATTTTGCATATATTTTTTGAGGCAAATGACTTCACTCGCCAATCCAATTAATTACCCAATCTTCAGATAGATATCAGAACATTTTGTATGTCAAACATATACCTACAATGAATCGCAGATACATTGGCATATAAATAAATTATTGTAACACTCGAATATCTATACAATAAACGTATAAATAAGAACTTAGAAGGTATTCACAAAGGACCTCTTCGAACACATAAACATAATTGAAAATTTTATCCAGCAGATAATTAAATTCAAATAATTTTATTAGTATGTTTAGGTGCAATATACCTAACATTTGAAAAACAAGAATGTTATTATTTTTTAATAATTATATAAATAAGAAAAAAATATCTTCATTTACCAGCTTATAATACAGCCTATTTTTTATGAACAACCATATCCGGTGTCAGGAGCTCACACTATTAAAATCTCTTATAAAATATAAATTAAGTTCGAGATATATAATAATTAACATATCTTTAAAATAAATACTACAGCTTATGTCTAACATCTGACGCCGTTTCCTTGCCTGGTTCTTAATTGCGTATATCCACATCTTAAATGCACCACTCCTACTTTATATACTTGAAGTATATAATGTTTATTGTGTAAACGTACGTACTTAATAAACCTACTTTGAAAAACAAATTAAAATGTAACATTGGACTATAGTCAAACCCTTGCTTCTTTTCATGGCATTGCGTGTTAAATGGCGGAACTCAACACCGCACTTCTGCCTCGACACCAGAGCGAAGAATTGAAAACATTAAATATTTAATTTACTCGATTGGGAATATTTACTTTATTGTGTTATTACCATTTTATAAATATATATTATTTTAGTACAATCAAAATCAATTTACTAGTAACCTTATAGTTGAATTTTATTAGTGTGGTTTTAAATTTACGAAATACAGTAGTCGGTCCAGCGATAGGTGTTTAATATGTGAATATGTTAAACAAAAATTGAGAATTCTTGTATACCAACAGGACCTTGACCCATTGCGCCAGGCCCAGCCGTGACATCGAACTCGTTTGAGTCCCAGTACGAGACTATCATCGCCGGCTCCAAGGTGACCACAGTTACGCATTCCGCGAAATAGTTATTCACTTTTTCATAAAATATTAAGTAAAGCGAGATATTAAGTCGATTCCGCAAACACGCTGTCGCCATTTAATTGAATAGGCTCAGGGATAATCGCGTGGGAATTGTAACATAACAATAAGTTAGTTAAAAAAGTCGCAATTATTTCTGGATACCGTTCCGTTGGTATTGACTAATTTACATACTTGACGTTGACACATCTTAAAAATTAAATTGAAAAACGTTTGTTAATAAAACTATAAACTCAATCTGGCTATTTCATTTTATTAAAACGGCAATTTTATTCAATATTTAGGCAATTTTGGATTTTCAGCTTCTTGCTGTATCCTGTAATGCAGAGTAAGCACACGAAGCTTAGTGTTAAGTCACTCCGCTCCCTACTATTCACCGAATTCTGGAGGCATTAAGTGTTAAGAGAAGGAACTCAACGCCGCGCTTTGCTTCACCACCAGATCGAAGAATTTTGAAATTCTGTTCTCTTATAGTTGAATTTGATCTATTAATAGATAAATAACGCTATAAAATTTCTATTTCGTTACATTATATCAGAGTCCACACATAATACACATTCCACGTGTCATTATAAATTAATTATAATTTTGTTAAGTGTTATTTTTTATATGTAAATCAATTAATTCAAGAAAGTTGCATATCATATAACCTCGGCGTTTCACAGTAACCAAATGTGTATCCACACGACAAATTGTTCAGGATAAAATGCACTATTGACCAATCCTTCATAAATATTGTCAAAATTTATATAAATAACACATTTTCTTTAATTTCTCCTATTTAGTTACACGTAATTTAATTAATAATTATCGCAAAACCTATAAAATTGTTTTATAAATATTCTTATAAATATTAATGATATTTACACCCACTATACTACACCAGTTGAAGCCATTTGCAATTAACATTGAAAATATAATTTATATTATGTATATTAAGTAGCATAAAATTGTGTAGAATTAATTTTACTTTCTCTTGGCATACGACAAAGACAATATACGAGCATATAATAATACACAAAAAATAAAAAAAATCAACTTCACACTGTATCCCAGCAGTACCCTAGTGTTAAGACAGTAACCTAGTGTTAAGACACACCGTTCCCCACTTTCTGCCGGTTTCTGGAGGCATTGCGTGTTGAGTGGCAAAACTCAACGCCGCGCTTTGACTCGACACCAGAGCGAAGAAATGGAAATATAAATTTAATTAAATATTTCATCTCCTCGAATGGGGATCGAACCCACAACCAGTCTGTTTTACAGTCACATTTGTGCCACTGCGCCACGACTGGCCTCATACACAATAAATAGAAATTTAAAAATATATTAGAAGACTGGGCAAACAAAACACGTTTGGAAAATAAACTTGATACTATGAGTAATCAATTATGACTTCATGAAATATTATAAGTAATTTTAATATTATTGTATTTAAAATCAACCGCAATTGATCATTGATTTTATTGAGGCAAGCCACATACTAAATGCGAAGGTTGCTTACGTTAGGGTAATAACGCATGAAGGCGACGCCGACAGGAGCAAAGGAACAATACACAAAGACTAATGAACAAGTGCCTACAACAGCGCTGTAGGAATGTAGTAGAGTCACGACACTCTTTGTTGTTAGAATTAATCAATTGAAGAATCAAAGCTTGATTTACCGCTCATTACACATACAAAATAAACTACATTCTATTTTTATACAGATTTGTAATGTATTAAAAAAATATAATTAAAAAAAAGCATTAAAATATCAGGAGATATTTTGTGGGGGAGCCTGGACTTTAGCTTTGAACAGATATGTTCGTGCAAATGTTGTTTTTTTAATTTTTCGGTGCATATTATTTGTAAGTTAAATTTATGGGGTGGGCACGATCCATCCGTTCCCCCCCTCTCACCCTTCCTACGCCCGTAACAAAAGGCTTAATCAACAATATATAATTATAACTAAAATAAAGTAGATAATTTTGGAATTTCAGATATACCCGTGTTGTTTACATGTGTCTACTTAATAAGAATTATATAATAATTACACAATTTAATAAAAGTTTTTTAAATATAGATAAAAGTATTTAAACAATCGTTTAACACTGCATGTAAAAAACAAAATTTTATATAAACACACGTTCTTTAAGCGTGAAAGTTCTGTTTACAAATTAGTAATATCAAGATAATTTGTCTCTTTACTTTTTACTTTTCGTCTTTACGTCGTCAACTGCAATATCCAGGTTTGACGTGGGCACGCTTAGAGAAAATAAATATTGCACAAATTTTTTACATTTTTAGAAAAAACATTGAAAATTATACATCACTTTATCTAACGAGAACGAGAAGGATAAATATTTTAAAAAACAGGTAATACATTCCAACTGCACAGGATGACATCGAAAATAAAAAAAACTATTAAAAACGACATGTGAACTAATTAGAATATTTAGATCATTTCATTAAACTTATTATAGTAACTAACAAAGCTCCAAAAAAAAACAGTAATGTAGTGAAAAGTAATATAACGAAATCATCATCATCACCATCATCATCGTTGAGTAAAAGGTGATTTATTATTGGATTTTGTACTAACATTATACCACTATACCGCTAATAAGCATGACCTCTCTAGGAGTTTGCTGAAAAATATTGCGGCAAATAACACTGACCGCTTTTGCAATTTTTGCTTAATATCTATATGTAATATTCAAATGTAACCAGTACCTATAGTAACCACAATAAATATTTAGAGTATTATTAAGAAATACCTCGATAAACTGTAATATAATTATGTACGGCTAACTGCTGGTGATCTTTGACTTTTATTCAAAACAACCAGCAAGGTATTGAGTAAATAGAAAAAAAAAAACACGATGTTTCCTATTTAAAACGTGTTTCAATTAAATTGTAATAAAAATATTTTGATCGTTATATTATTGTTTGTGAACTTGTGCTGTGTATGCGTATTAACTGTATATATTTTTTATGTTTAATAATAAAAGTGAGATTCCCTATATCTACTCTGCTATATCTAAGGAGAAAGCTGTTTTTTAATAATAATAGTAGAGACATTCGCTTAGTTTATAAAGTTTTACGAGTAATTCTTTGACATTTTAACTATTAATGGAAATCTATTTATTTTAAAATTAAAAAAAAACGTCATTTATATAGCTAGTATTACTTTCTTTAAAAAATACTCTCTCTACTTAATAGAATCTAATAAAACTATAAAAATATAAAATATTTTCTTATGTATTTATTTATTTGATGAAGTAAAAAATAAGTATGACATAAACATAATATAACCATTAATAAGCGTAAAATTTTCCCTAGAGTTCATAAAAAATATTATAGACAAAAAAAATATTATTATAGACACTATTCATATTTTTTTCAGGTCCAATCAGTCTGTCGAGTAATTAATGCCAACTTCAAATAATAATAAATACAAAGAAAGCACGCAATATTTCCAATCTCAAAGAGCAATATTTTTACGTTCATTATTGTGATTATCTTATGACCTGTACATTATGTCATGTCTTATGTATTCTGATACGTTTTCAAAATATAATTAAGGTACTATAAACAGTAGAGAGTATGAAGATACATAAGAAATTATATACTTAATTACTATACATAAGGATTGAAGAGTCCATAAATTATAATATGTGCAGACAGTTCTGCAATCCAGCATCATGACTGTGCTTAGAATTTTGTAGTTATTTGGGTTATAAGTTTTAATATTTTTAGGATATGACCAAATTTCGCGAGGCCTTACCATTTAAAGTGAGATATATGATATTACGTTCCCAAGTCTGTCAAGGTGGTCCTGTCCAAATATATTTTTTTATTATCTTATCACTTGTAAGTTTAGGTATTGAGAATTCGATCGATCATATATCGACAGTAAGTATTTCGATGACAAATGTGGCCGTGCGATAATGTCGAATTCGTGTCAATGGTTCAATGCGATCCGGGGCGGTGCGCTGGCGCCGCGCACCTCGTACCACGGGCCGTCACCCACGCGACATGTCCAGCCTAAATCGATTTGTAACTATTATTAACACAAGATTTTTATCATTACCTACCTACTATTGTCATTAATTGGGATTTTCTCTTTTTAAATCATACGAAATATATAAAATTTAATTGAAAATACTTAAAACTATCTCTTACCGTAAAAACTATTTTTTGTTTCTCCATTTTAATTTCTCTGACTCTTCTTACCTGAAAAAAAAAATATACAATATATTATCTGCTTTCACTTTATTCTCCATAAATTCATGTTAATATACATATTTTAGTAAATCAGCTTCACGCTGTATCCCGCATACAGCAGGGTAGGCAGAGGGAACCTAATGTTAAGACACTCCGTTCCCCACTTTCTGCTGAATTCTGGAGGCATTGCGTGTTGAGTGGCAGAATTCAACGCCACAACACATATTTTAGTCATGTAACTAATAGTTAATAATTTATAGTAATAGCTTTATAAATTTAGATAAGGGCTGTCGTGACGCAGGGGCACAAGCGTACGACTGTAAACGCGATAGTTGAGGGTTCGATTCTCTCTCGGAGAATGAAATATTTTATATTTTTATTTCTTCTTTGCTTTGGTAGCAAGGTTAAATGCAACGTTGAGAACCGCCATTCTACACGCAATGCCTTGTGATTTCGACGAAGACTGATGAATGGAATTGTCTTGATCTGGAACAGAGTGTCTTTACACTAGGTTCCCAGGTTCCCTTTGCCCTGCTATACGTAGGATACAACGTGAGGTTACAAAAATACAATACATGTACATTGCTAAATTCCAACGTTTTCTGAAGATAAAAGTAATATAAGACAAGTCAAAGGATTTCTTCATTCCGTCATAAGGTCGACATTTTTACCACATGATGCAATTAATACTTTTGAAGAAGGTGTCTTAGTAAAATTTTCAGCGACTTACGATAATTCTGATAAAATTATTACTAGCCTCATATGAAGTTACAATTGTTGAGATGTAGGCACGTTTATTTTGAGAGTAATTTATAGACTTAAAAATCTTAAAACTTAAATTATATTTTTATAAATATATATTTAACCATATATTTAACTCATTTATTTTATTAAGAATTATTATTTATTACTTTCTGCTAAAAAATATCATAAACAATAATAGAATTTCCGCTACCCAAAGACAAACGAAAAACAAAATTACCTTACAACACATTACAATAACTTTTATATAGGTATCATACAAGGAAATTAGGCCAGGCTACAACAATAAATGGTAATATCCGCTTGGTATTCATAAAATCATAAAATGAATCATTCCAAAAATACAATCAATATTTATAAAATTTTTTGTCTGGCAAGAGAGAATGCAATTTATTAAATATTTATAGTGTTATTCCACACTTAGGAAAGGCTTAGTGGTCAGAACGCCTGGTCGGTTTCCAGGAGGCGCGGGTTCGAGTCCCGCTACGTTAATTTTTTTATACGTTTTCTAAATAAGTATTTTTCTTACCTAAGTGTGGAATAACAGTTTAAAAATTTAAAAAATATTGATTGTATTTTTGAAATTATTCTTTTTATGATGTTATTACCATTTATTGTTGCAACCTGGCCTAATTTCCTTGTATGATACCTATATAAAAGTTATTGTAATGTGTTGTAAGCTAATTTTGTTTTTCGTTCGTCCCTGTGTGTAAGAATTCAAGTATGTAGTAAGTTAGTAGGTTATTAGTTTTGTCCTTATTCCGTTTGAGTAGATAAATCAAAATGAACATGTATCTTTATCAAACTATCAATTGTGATAACAACAAAGCATTTACAAATTGGAATGTAATTTTTTTTTCTATTTATTTGAAATAGTTTAAAATATTATATAAAAAATATATTTTATTAATTTCTAACATAGCCTTTATCGGCATAGATCTATTTATCATCCGGTTGAAACTATTGTTTACATTTACCTTCTAATATAACCCCTTAAGCTACCAAACATGTTATAGTGATTAAGATTATACACTATTCTTACTTATTCAATTTTTTTTTACGATTTAATTTATGTCTTTGTTCAGTCTTTATAAATTAATAGAAGATAGAACAGCTAATATACAAATTGTAAATAAATAATATAAATATTATATTCAATGCTCATCAACATGCAAATACATATCAGATTATATGAAACTGACTGTATGTAATATTCACATTTATTTGATATTCACATCTCCATATAAACAAGAATATTTGTTTAGGCACTTCTTCACGAATATAACGTTTTACCTCGTAATTTTTAATAAAATAGCTAATACCGTGGAACAGGTTTGGCTGAATAAGATAACCTTATATAACACGCTTGATTTAGCCTCATACTTTTTATTCAACAACAGTACAAAAGAAGACTAAAGTAAATACATATTGCAAGTAACTATGTCGGTGTAACAAGATTTACCAAGATAAAATATTTATATAATCTTTACATCATGAGCTTCCTGCTTTTATTGTATAAAACATTGTTGTTCTTTGACATTAATAGAAATCTTGAATTTAAGCAAAACTAAAAGAATTCAAATAAAAAATATAAATAATACATTATAAACCAATGTGTTTTGAAGTTACGATTCGGTGTATATTTGAAATTTCATATTAAACTACCATTTTTAACAGTAGATATTATTAACATGTAAAGTTTAAAAAGTAACGTAAGCAAGATAAAATTGAAATATTAATAAAGAAAAACATTATATAAACGCTTCAGCGAGAGAAGTAATAGTTCCTATCGACGATTATTTTAGTTAAGCGGGTTCAGACAAGCGTGGCCGAAACGTAATATAATACGAAACAGTCGATATTTCTTCAGGTAGGTAGCGTGATTTGATAATTTGGTGTGGTATGCACCGGACATAGGATTTCTAGGCGGAACAATTCAATTGAAAATATTTTAGTCGTAATAAATTATTCGCTTCAATGTTTATAGCGCAAAAGGTTCTATGAATTTTGAGATTTTTATAAAATAAATAAAATTCAAGAGTATCATTTACCTCACCATTCTTTTATCAAAGAAAAAAAATAACAGCTATTATTTGAACTTGGGTCTGTTTTTTACAATTATAATTTTGATGGGATTTTGGTTCTGTTATATTTCCCTAGGGCCTGGATTAATTACATACCAAATTTAGGCGTTGGTACGTTATTCAAAAAGCGGCCTTAGAGTAGAACAATGATACCTCTGATTAACTCCATCAAAATAAATTTGAACAAAAATTGAATGATCAATCTTTTTATCAATATTTATTTGATCTTTCTAATTATTTATTAGTTCATATTCGAAAATTGCGATGTGCGATACGAAAAATACATATAATTTATACACGTATAATTTATAAGGCATGGTTTATACTTTTTTTTTCGAAAGGGCTTAAGTGCTTTTGACCTGGGATGGTCTTTACAACGTCACCGGGCGGGATGGTTTATATACTCGTACGAATGAGCTATAAATAGTTCCCTACCCGATGTATATACGATTTTTGTTCTATGTCTAGACGAATACACATCGTTAGGTTTATAAAATTGGCTTTTATCTTGAAATATTTGATAAATTTCTTATCAGCTTTACGCTGTATCCTGCACACAGCAAGGTAGGCAAAGGGAACCTAGTGAATTATGGCTCATCCATGTCATATATCTTTTTAATTAATGAGATTCAAATTAAATCGGTAACTTAAAAAATACATTTAAATTTTGGCTTTTTCACACATAATTTTTGATTGAATTAAAATATTAAATTATTTTATTTATTTAGATATTATTTGATATATATGTTTTTGCTGATGCTATTGTAATAAAGTCTTTGTGAGTACCTATTTGTATATGTTTGTAAGTTCAGTTTTCTATACCTACATCAGTGTATATCAGTGTATGTATGCTTGCGTTACCTCAGCTGCAACAACTAGAATAGCTGGTTATGTTGTACTCTTTAATAGGGTCTATCAGTGAAAATGAACATTTAATCAAAATTAACGAATTGTATTTTTTTAAGAAATATATATAATGTTGATGATAAAATAAAAAGAAGAATAATATTTGCAACGTAATTAAAAGAAATTAAGATTTATACACAAACAGTTTATGGTTTATATCGTTTTTGTTTATTATATATCGCCTAAATATTAAAAGAAATTTCGGAAGCACCTGTGTCCTACACCACGCAAAAGACTTCAACGCGCTAGCTGGCGTTCCTATAATTATTTAATGTTACATACATTATTTATTGTTACACAATATGTCTAACCCAAAATTCCTCATTTCAATGCAGAATTATCTAATGAATAATAATAAAGAAATTTATATGTATATGCTTTAATATGTAAATACAGATATTACTTTCATAAACAATATAATCATATATTTTTTAATACTTCTAACCATTTTTAAAAGTAATAAAACTCTGTTTTAACAAAAAACACAAGGTGTACGTGTTTTATCCTTTTGACCACTTCACACAAGATTCAAGTATATTTTTTTAAGAAAATGTAAGCTTAGTAGCTTTTTAATAATTTGGACTTTCTAAAATATATTCTTTTAACAATATAATACGAAAAAAAATATTATACTCAAAATAATGATTTAAATGGTCATTGTATCTTTTATACTTACGAGAGCAGCAAAAGCTTGAATATATAAAATCACACCACTATTATTTTAAAAACTCCCGCGCTTATTTCATATACGCGGTTGTCATGGCAACTTGCAATTATACAATATGGCGGACGGTGCGCACGCACTGAGAACGAACGCAGACTGGCTGTTCTGGCGGCGGCCAACGACCACCACCCGGCTATACAGAAAGCGAGAGGAAGAGCAAGCTCCAAGCCAGTTTTTATTGTGCGAGGACAAACGTGCATATATTTTTTAATCCTATACTTGTGTGACATCACGAGTAGCCTTGATTTGTTACTTTACATGGTGCAATGATTAGGTGATTCTTCGTAATCAATGCACATTGTGTGGATAGCTGTAGCCTTCCCCTTGAAGCGTCGATCATCTAACGCTTGTTATGTAAGGCTAATTTTAATTGAACACATCTATTACCATTTCTGTTAACTTGCTTTAGGTAATTAATATTTCGTTCAAAAAAATAATGTAAGATGTTAAAATAAGAAGTCGTTTAAAAAGAGGTACTTTAAAAAAATATATAAAATATATAATAAATCACATTTATTTAAAAATACATTTTTATAAAATGAGAGAAAGTTCGTTGCTTCTTTCCCAGTTTAACAGTATTTAGTATAATGTAAAAATTATAATTGGATTACACACTTCAAATTACCTAACATAAAAAGTTAACACGAAAACCTTCATTAATCTAGGTGTTCCTTATGTCCATTTCATTTGAAAATTACTCATTAATGATAGATAAGAAACAAAATGAATGTGAATGATGAAATGGTCTAAAATTCTAAATAACACAAACACTTTACAAAATATAATGTACTACGTAATATGTTTAATAAGTAAAATTATAGGTATGAGTAAATTAATTCGGTAACGAAATTAAAATTTAATTAAAACAAATGATATGATGCATTCTTGTAACGTTCGGCGCACTGTCCAAATCGCGGGAAATAGACACACACGTCATGTTGTACAGATAATTAAAAAGTCAAATAATTATGTTAATATCATTTTGTTTCTCAACATATAATGCAGATAAATTTGTACAACACTAAATTAAGTGTCAGTAAATTAAATAAAAGACTAAACTAAAAAACATATAAACAAAGTAAAATAAAAAGAATAACTTGTTAGCTGTCTACTATCTAAATAAAACTGTAGTTAATGTTAGAAAACGCAAAAAAAATCCAAAAGTAATATTAAAATTATTATAATCATAACAAGCATAAGTGTATAATATTAACCTTTTTACTAAGTTTATTAAGAATAAATACTTTAGTAGATAAAATTTACAACAGGAACAACAAAATAGAGCCACATAATACATATGCTTTATGTAACATTTAGCACCATTTTTATTATTGGTATCAACTAACAATATTTTAATAAATGTACTAGTTTATCGTTAATTTATACAAAATATTTATATAATATAATTTAATTGTTATACAAAAATATGTCTTACTTTATAATAATTATTCATTATCGTTCGATAAACAGACTAACGACTAGACAGTATTAACGACTTGCTCAAAACATTTAGTAACAAACTGTTCTTTTTCGTCTAACTTTCTGTCGTCACCGCTGGAGTGACGCGTGAGCAACGCCTCCTCAAGCGCTGTAAGCGCTTCCGATGTAAACCTCTTTCCTTTTAAATGAGTAATAACAGAAGCTTCTCCATGAAATCCGGATTCAACTAAACCTGGAGGGATATTTAGTGTGACATCTTCAATTAGGCCCTTCTCCACCGACATGTTTATAACAAGCTCTTGAGTTGCTGAATAGATTTTGGAAGGAGCTAAAAGCTCTGCCGGAACTGGGAAACATCGGCTTACAGTGAATAGTGGAGTGCGACCAAATGACCAGTCCCAAGTCACTAATTCATTCTTTATTTCTGAGAGACCTGTTAAAGATATAGAAAAAATATATGCCATTAATTTTACTTCAACAAATTAATAATTTTTGTGATAATTAAATTGAAATATTTCGATTGAATATATGTTTAATAATTATAAAAATACATTATCTACAATTTGTATATAAAATAAAAAAAAGACGTAATAGCAAACACCAAAAAGACAAATAATGTACTTATAGTAATAAGGCCAATCGTGGCGCAAGGGCACAAACTGTGACTGTAACCGCGACTAGCTGTGGGTTCGATCCTCACTCTAGGAAATGAAATATTAAAAAAAAATATCAAATCAGTTTTAGGTTGTATCCCGCATACAGCAGGGTAGGCGGAGGGAATCTAGTGTTAAGACACTCCGTTCCCACTTAGAGCGAAGAAGTAGAAACATAAATTTAAGTAAATATTTCATCTCCTCGAGTGGGGATCGAACCCACAACCAGTCGGTTTTACAGTCACACCTCGTGCCAATGCGCCACGACTGGCCAAATGAAATATTTAATTATATTTTCAATTCTTTGCTCTGGTGTCAAGGCAAAACGCGGCGTTCAGTTTCGAAACTCAACACGCAATGCCTTCAGAATTTGGCGGAAAATGGGGAACTGAGTATCTTAACACTAGGTTCACTTTGCTGTGTGGAGGATACAGCATGAAACTGAAAAAAAAAAGTACTTATACACACCTGGGAACCATTCCTCAGTGGGATTTATGAATTGAAAGCCTCTTTGTTTTGAGATCTGTCTTTCGCCACCATCTTTTAAATGCAAAGCAGCTGTTCTGAGATACTCATAGCCGACAGCTGTTTGTAGACTTTCCACAGTAACCTTGTTGTCCAGGTCGGCCAGATTTACAACAGGGGAAGGGGTTGATGCCGTCGCCTTTGTCTGTATGCCATGCTATATAGAATTAAATTGTTCTTAACTTAAATGAGTGGAAGGAAAGGTCAGGTTAATGTTAGTTTAACATAAGGTTAGGTAAAAACTATGATTATTATTAGTGACCGATGTTATATGCATTTTATATTAATTGTAATTGTTTAATATTACGAATAAATACTCTATATATAACAATGTACAATATGCATTTTGTTAATTACAATCTGCTGGTAGACAATAATGTGAGTCATATGCGATTTCATGATCTTTGACTTGATTAATATTCACAATTCAACAACTTTGTTTCAATAATTATCTTTGTTAAAATGCAAGTTTTGAAATCTTTTAATTGTTAATTAATTAAGTGTACAAAGGGCAAATTATGAGTATTATGTTAAAATAAAGGATTATTTTGTAATTTTTTAACTCACCTCTCTTTTGGCAAGAGCTTTACTGAGATCTGCCTTATTGGCATTGACTAGAAGTGTGCAGTGATGATAAGCTGACAAACGTCCTAATTTAGCTGCTGTTCCAGATACCTGATAAATTAATGAAAATTTTTATATATTAGTAAAAACTAAAATAAGTCATATTTACTAAACATGTTTTAATTTACACCTTATATTAGAAGTAATAAGACATCTTAATACATTTGTAGCAGATTATAAAACATACCTTATATCTATCCCTCACAATAATATCATCACGTTCATTAATAAAAGATTTTATTCCAAAACCTCTATATAATCCCCTAGTAATTAGTTCTAAGTTGTATTTTCTATTATATCTTTCTCTAGGTGTGAAGAAAGTAATGTTTAAGTTGCCTCGGTCATGATACACAGTGCCACCTCCACTGTTTCTGCGTGCAAGTGCTATTTCTCTTTCTCCTAAAAATGGTACATTTGCCTCAAGCCAAGGATTTTGGTGTCTACCAATGACGACACATGGCTCATTTCTCCAAACCATCATAACATGATGATTGCTAAAGTCCATGTTACGGTACATCCAATCCTCTAATGCCAAATTGGTATAAATATCTGTTGACTGTGACATGAATACAGATTTTGTAATTTCTTCCTCACATGGCAAATCCTTCTTAGCTTTCTTCTCAATAAGATTTTTAGCTGTACTTAAGCTTCGTGAACTTGTCCTCCTTGTTAAGCCAACCATTACAAACATGTTGCTCAAAGCAATCTTCCGCATTATTGTCTGTGCCATTTTATTGTATATATTTTCGAATAACACTTATTTTTTATAAATGCCTGGCAGACAAACGCCTTAAATCAATATTTCTTTGAATAATTGTTCATAAAAAGTCACAAAAAACACTTAATTTAAAGTTCAAACACTAGTACTTTGTGCAACAAGCGTCAGTATAAGCAGAAGACAGAGAGATTAGATATTCATGAAGGGCTATTGTCTGGTGCAGCCACTTCCAGGTTTGGTGCAAGATACTAATTCGAAAACGAATTCCTAAACAATCGCGACAGTCACTTGGCATTCCTCTTCTTGGTTGCAAAATTAACAAAAAAGACACAAAACAAGGTAATGGACACGAGCTAGGTAATAAGAAACAATTAAATTTGTAAAATAATTATTTCACTGACAAAACAATACATTTATAAAGGCGTACAGTCATGTACAAGCGCGTAACAAGATCTGAAACAATTGTCTTTCGTCGTCTCATTATATTCATGCGGATGGTGATAAGCGGGCCAAGGAACTAAGAGCGAGGGCATTCGAAGTTCACTCGAAGACGAGCAAATAAATTGATAAGGGACACGAAGCAGGCACGAGCAACATATTATCACTCGTCGCCAAGTTGAGATATCTATCATCACATCATGATTAAAACGTGTGTACAATATATGATCTATAACATAAATTTCTAGACTACTGATAGCATTGTTTACAATTAGAAAATGTATGTCTACCTAATGGGACAACTACGTAGAAATAATTATTTTTAATTTATAACTAGAACTACTTATCTATATGTTATAATTTTATAACCTAAAACTAAAATCAAAACAGTATTCAAACTTCATATTATACTCGACTTAGCATAGATATAGTTGTTGACTTGTTGACAATTTAAAGTTACCAGCATAGTAATCTCTTCAAGTTTTTGAAATAACAAAGTCTCAATCTCAAATTAATTACTTTCTATATTTTCCCAAGGCAATAACAAAATGCTTATTTTGTTATTGACTTGTGAATAAAACACTATTACAATTAATATTTTGTGTGTGTGTGTGAGTGTGTGTGTTTTAGGGATGCCCGATGATCATTGATTTACGATGAACATCGATGTTGCATTAAATAAAACATCGTAACATCGATGTCAGCAGGGACACATAATCGATATACCTTTTGAGGGACAGACGGACGGACAACAAATATCACTTTGTTGTGCGTCCGTCTGTCTGTCTGTCAATCAAGAGCATTTATCTTAAGAACGTTTGAAGATATCGAATTGCAATCTAAACCATATATATATAGATATACGGCCCCATGATTTTCTATAAAACGTATTTCTACATTTGCTTAAAATGAGATATGGCCATTTATTTCGAAACTATAAAATGAATCAAAATTAATAGATATTTTCGGTTGACCTAGATTTATAAAATTAGGTAACTAATCTAAAGATAATATTAATTCAGAAAAAAATTAAAACTATATATTTATGCTTAAATCCTGAAGAATAATAGCCTTAAAAGGAGGCAAGATTCAGTATAACAGCTGCTAATTCAAGTGAGTTATCAGATAAAAGGGCTCTGCCTACGCTAAGCTTGAATTTTAGAAAAAGCTGAGCTCCAATCTTTGTACGGAACTCTCGGTGGGCTAGCTATTTACTCATGACGATAGTTAACAACGTGTGAAGATACATTCCCCTGACGCCACACTTGCAGCTCGTGGAAACAAACAATAGAGTTCAATATATTTGCTGAGTTAACTATTTTCAAAAATATACAATATTAAAAATTAATTAATATTCTTTGTCTTCCACTTGCTCTGATACAGAAAGGTTCTTTGTAAAATTAAATAAATACATTTTTTAAATAGCCTTTTTCTCGCCTGCGTAATTTAACTCGATATGTGAAAAAAATATCAATGTTGGCTAACATCGATGTTTTTCTTTCGACTTTTATCGAACATCGATGCCAACATCGATGTTTTTCTAACATCGGGCATCCCTAGTGTGTTTCGACTTTCAAGTAGTAGTTCGGATTCAGAATAAAACCAATTAAGTACGAGTCGGACACGCTTACCGAGGATTTTGTATCAATTTCAATTTTGTACATCAATGGGAAATATAATTTATAAAAATTGACAAATTTAAATTTGCGAGTGTATTCACTTATTTTATATGAAATTAACTACAATTATAAATTTGTAATAGTTTTTATCTGTAATCTATATCTGTATTGGAGTATATACATGGAAGATAAATCAGAAAAACTATTACTGGGGACATTTATCATTGTAATACAACTCAAAACAATGATTATTAAAACTTTTGTCTGTTTCTCTGTTTATCTGTGCGTTTATCACATTGATCTAAGACACGTTTCACCGATTTAAATGCAGTTTACACTATTAGATTCTGGCAAGCTTTACTTAACATTTAGTTGTTTCTTTAATTACAATCAGTTCATAAATAAAAATATTATATCAATTTAAAGTGATTGACAAAACTGTTACTTCTTATAAAAAAATTAACAACTGTTTTAATGAATTAGCTTAATCTTTAGTTTTCTATATTTTATTGTTTGAAATTGTTTTTCAAATTATCATTTGTATGGTGATAGAAAGATACTGAGAATGGATTTTTTAGTATCTTTCTATTTAGTACGACAATTTTTGCGAGCAAAATTAAATAAATTCTCAAAAGGCTTAAATTACGATTTATTTAGTCATAACAGTAAACAAGTATATTAAATTGCAGGTGTACAATGGCGTGACTGTAACGCGGTGGTTGTAGGTTCTATCACCCCTCGAGAAAATGAATTATTATTTATTAATACTTTCATTTCTTCTTTGAGTGTCTTAACACTAAGTTCTCTACTCTGTTATGTGCGAAGCTGATTTTTTGTTCTTAAATAAATATTCATATAGATCAAGTGATATACAACATTCACAAACAAATCTTGAGCATCTAAGTCTTAAAAATTAATAAATATTACAGGCGTGTACAATATGCACCAAATCTATGTGTAAGATATATATATTTATAACTAGCGACCCGCTCGCGGCTTCGCCCGCTTTAACTACTGAATTATTGATGTAATGTACCTATGTTTGCAAAACACTTAAGATTACTAATGTGAAAATTATTTTAACCTTAATGCAACCCGCATTTTCGTAGTTGCAATAAGGATGTTCCAATTGTTTAAAAAAACACACTTAAATAAATGACACAAACAACAGAAAACGAAAGAAATTATAAACAATAGACTACCTACTATTCTCTTACCCAAAAATACTTAAACGAAAGATGTAACCAACTATGTCGCGTTGAAATACTTAATAATTATTGGATAACTCCAAAACACGTGCAATCGCTTCTAAATTAACTTTGCTATAGAGCCAGGCGCAGAATTGAAGCATTCTCTCGTCCATCTCCGTAGTAGCTCCGAACGACATCTGGGCGTTGACACAGTATGAAATTGGAAGGTTTATCAAATGCCATCTAGGCGGTCAACTCAGTCAGGAGAGAACCTCGGTTTTCTGAGGGAGGCCCATCTTAAACGACCAAGGTTCAATCCAAGGCTTGGAGGAGAATAGAAAGTCCCTCGGAAGTAGTCTTACGTCTGACCTCGGGCGGCCGGGTACACCACGGAGTGCTGCTCCTTAAGTGCATTGGCGCAGCAGAATGCGTTGGACGCGAGACAACCAATGTGTACCTCCAGGCTTTCTATTTTTATGTTGCGATGATGAGTGGTGTTCATCACATAGTATGGCGCCTGCGTCTCTCGACGGAGGATGAGATTCTGGACCACCTGCAGGATTTCTTATTGAGTGATACTCGCTAGGGCCTTGTGATGTCATCAGTGCATAGTGCGTAGAGAGCAGGTGATAAAATGCTGCCCTGGGGAACAACGGCAGCGATTGAGTTGCTGCTAGACCTCGAACTCTCAACTCTCACGCAAAATGTCCTGTGACTGAGGCAGGGAGGCAAAGACATGCGCGACGTGCTGGGGGGTGCCGGCTCTGAGCACTTAATGAAGTAGGCCCGGGTGCCAACGCGGTCGAATACGCGCGCTACGTCGAAGAAAACTACTATTGCACTCTCCTTTCGGTTGATCGCTGTTGCGGCGTAGTATAACCAGAGTGGTATACCCGCTTGCCAAACTGCTCGCTTGAGGGTAGATGTGCGCCTGGAGAAGTGAGAGGAATAACTTCTCGAACAGCTTGGCGACCGCGATAAGGAGGGTTATAGATCGGTATCGGACCAGGCCTTCCTCCCAAGCCCGGGGGAAAGAAGCGAGGCGGGTGCGGCGGATTCAATTTTTATAAGCAAAAGGTTGTAGGGCGCGGGGGTGATGCGTGTTGGGTGGCGAGCCGTTACACAGCAAGAATTTTTTAGTACCGTAATTTTAAATCTGTGCTACTAAACTTCTAAAGTAAGTACTTTGAAATGTAGTTATTGAAATGAAAAATAGTAAACAACATTTTAATTTATATTAAATGGCCAAAAGGAAACTAATATACTTATATATATACTGAAAGTAAGGGTTAAACATGAGTCGATATAGCTTTTCTCTAAAACTATTTGTAATTACGAAATATTGTAAAGGGCAAAGTTTATCTTTGTTTAACGTAGAAAATTGATAACTTATTTAAAGGATAAGGATTAATATCATTATGGACACACATCCCTTACAATTAGAAAATATATTTAAATTACCGTCTAATTTCCGTCTCCTCTACGCTTTCATTAGTAAGACTTAAACGATTTTTATTTGCATTTCTTGTTCTACGACCTATGGACGACTTTTTCGTGGCATTATTAAATTAAAAAAGGAAATGTTTAAAAAAGTAAAAAAAAAAAAAAGAACAGAAGTAAACAAAATAAACAACAGGATACTTAAACGAAAGAAATGATAAACAAAAGACAACCTACTATTCTTTTAATGAAAAAAGATGAAACTAAATATATCGCGCTGAAATAATACATTAAACTCTAATT